>BQNB010003166.1:60855-117322 GCA_026074375.1 Tanacetum coccineum | reverse complement strand
TCACAAGAAGGCAATGGCGTAGCTGTGTGGAGGGTTAGGTGGGCCATGGCTGGCCCTAGGGGTGTAAACGATCTGAGCCGAGTCGAGTTTTGGCCTAAATTGGCTCGAGCTCGAATAAACTTTTATAAATTGGTTCGAGCTCGAGCTCGAATATTTTGTTGTTGTTCGAGTTCGAGCTCAAAGCTCGTTTAAGATATTTTACCTTTTTTGTACTCTTATAATAAATTAACTTTCAAGCTTAAGATACTCGTATAAAAGATCAAGCTTGATAGGCTCGCTTATTAACTCAAGCTCGAGCTCGAAAGTTCATTTACAATACAATTTACAATTATAAAAATTGTTCTAATTCTCAAACTAAAGTTAATATAACTTATAAGCTCAACAAATATTGTTTAAGAACGCAATATCAATGTTTAATAACATCTAAAGCTTAACTAAGTTTAAAATAGGGTGCGGTCTTTGCTTATATAGAGCCTATCAACATTGAAAGTTTTCCTCTTCAAGCGATGTAAGATAAGTCTACTAACCATGTCCCTCTTATATTTTATTTTCTCTTGTTCTTTTGATATTTTCAACTATATTCTTATATTTGTTGTCTAAGTATTTCTATTTAGCAAAGAAAAGACGATTAAACTTTTATATATTTTTAATTGTAAAACAAAAATGAGATTGTTTGTTGCAATAGTAATATCAAACTGAGTTTAAATTTTATTTAAACCATGTATAAAGTTGTTTTATTTATAATGCTATAGGATGTGCTTTTCACGATTTCAATCACGTATAAGAAATAAACAAAGCAAACACCCACTTAGCCATTAATCAGTATTTATGGCAATATTCTCAAACCATGTGTTTGTTAGAGACGTCACACGCAAGGCTACATAAAATCAAATGAAACTAAAAAATTATGATTACATTAATTAAGAAGCCTAGTATAATAACATCGACTTAAAGTTATGATAAAATATAAAGTAAGATTAAGCACCTTAAGGAATAAGCAATGGAGATTAATTTTTATTTGTTTAATTTAAACTTTTTTGCGACGTTGTTAAACATCAATTGTTATCGTTTTAGTAGTGCGTAACGTTTCTTTTGTGTTCTATGTATATGATTTCGTAAGCTTACTATAAATTTGTTTACTAAACCCATACTATCAAGTGTCAAGTCATTTCATATACATTACCTCATAATAGCGTCTATTTTCGATAAACTATATACATTAGACACCAAAATTAAGCAACACTATATATATATAGCTTGAGATGTTCTATGGTCATCTTATAAAAATACACCGTTGGGTGATTTATTCTTTTACTATACGAGTACTCGTGCACAGTAACATGATTTTATAGCAACAAGCTTTTATAGTTGCATGATCATTTCATAAGTTTTTTATAAACATAAATTTCAATATGCTCCACTTTTGATCTTCATCACTTTCAGTTTCATCAATTGAATCTAAACCCTTTTTCCATCCAACAACCAAAACTTGATTATGAAGTTCTCAACAATCAGCGTTAGCATGTCATCATCATCATCATCATCGAAGATGACAATAACATCATCACAGTTTCAGATGACGAATTTGGATCAAAAAACGAATTGGTATTGGGTGCGGAATTAGGAGCGGGATGAAGATGTTATATAAACGAATAAAAGCGGTGAAAAAGTAGGTGTTATATAAACGAGCATGAACTAAAGTAGTAAAACAAATTAGTAAAGTTTTAGTAGCAATCGTGGGTTAACGCAAGATGAATAAAAGACTCAAATTAATATAGAAAGTATTTTTCAAAATTAATATAGTGTGTGTGTTTGAAAATTAGACGCGTTTACATATATAAGATGCATATAATCAAGTTAGGCGAATTCAATGTAATTTTTGTCCCACGCAGGTCAAATTTGCTGCTAGTACTACTTTGCTTCGTTTTCACTTCAAAATCACTTTCAATACTAATTGAGATGCATCTAAGTGGATAGAAGTGCATCTAATTCAAAAAAGTAGAAGCATTCAAATGATGGTTATAATAGTTTATCATCATTCCATTATAAGTTTTCTTCTTACTTATGTTTATGTGTGTGGCTTGTTTATATGTATTTGTGTGCATGACATACAATTATTAACTTGCGACTCAGCTCTCATTCAAAATCGTATATTTTAGCACGTAACTTATATCATGAATCATCGTAAGAGGGAAATATAACATAACCCTTATTAGCTCAATGTCACACTCAACTTCATCAAATATCAAATTGGTTTGAATTTTATTTTGATACTCATGTCTATAGTTGTTATGCGTGAATGACTTGTTTACTAGAAGGAATTACAATGCTTTTTACAAGTTTATAAATCAATATAATTTGATTGAAACATGTAACCATATTGAGTTGATGTTTTATGTCCATACGGAATGAAGAGGTCTAAGATCTTGAACTTTTTCATAATTTAATGCATGTGTAATTGTAAACTATTTTATAAACTAGAAAATGTTTTTTTTTTTTTTTTTTGAACGGCAATTTTATTAAACACTAGCAAGGAGCTAGATCAACAACAAACAATATAAGGGTTTTTAAGCCAATCGTCCCATTTGATCGATGCTTTACATCGATATTTAAACCAATAAAAAGAGCTAGAGACTAAATTATCAAAGATCAAGACCTTTTCCGGAATCTTCGTATCAAATAAAATCTTATTCCGAAAATTCCACATAACCCACCACAAGCCGTAATAGATCCCTTCGATAATAACTTTGATGTTTGATCGAATCCGGGTAGACACGAGCCAAGAACGCCACTCCTCATATGAATTAACCTCCATATACTCCACATTCCACCATGAAGAAATCTTTCTCATAACCTGTCTAACCACATTGCATTGAAAGAACACATGACTTGTCGTTTCGACACCCATTTTACAAATGGGACAATCAATAGAATCAATATCCATGCCGCGACGAGATATGTTAAAACGAGTAGGAAGAGCATTAGATTTAACTTTCCAAGCCAGAATATTAACCTTGATAGGCACGGATTTGACCCACCTTGTCGACAAACTCTCCTCCTGGAACCGGTTGTCGTCTAACGTCTTGCGAATCGAAGCAACCGAAAATGAGCCATCATTCTCCAGCGACCATATGTACCTGTCAACACGAGGCACCAACGAGATTGTTTTCATGATCTCCGCCATAGAATCAAACTGTGTCTGTTCAATACCACTCCTCGCATTTCTTCTGAAGGTAGTAACTAAGCTTGGCGCCTTTAACTTTGAACTCACTGAAATATTTTTGTCAAGTTCCAAGGCATAAACACGAGGAAACAACCTCTTTAACACTCCACCTTCGTACCATTTATCAAGCCAAAAACGAGAATCCTCACCATTTCCCAGCTTTAATTTGATAAAATCGTGAATATTTATTCCTTGTGCTTGTATCACCTTCACCTCCTGGACGATTGTAGTCCAACAGGTCCGAGCAGCCGAAGCACCAACTTTATCTAAACTCCCGTCCTCCCCATATAAAGCCTTTATCACTTTGGTCCATAACGAATCTTTTTGAGAATAAAACCGCCACAACCACTTGAACAACAACCCTCTATTGAGAGCAAATAAACTAGAAACCCCTAAGCCACCTTTCTCTTTTGAAGTTAAAACTTTGTTCCACTTAAACCAAGTTGCTTTATTACTCTTATGCTCATGACCGTTGAAGAAACGACTACGAATAACTTCAAGTGAATTAAGAATACTCGAGGGGACTTTAAAAATGGACATATGGAAGATTGGCATAGAGCCTAAAACAGACTTGAGAAGTGTGAATCTTCCTCCAATAGAAAGAGTTTTCAACTTCCATCTAGATAGCCGAGACAGGACCTTTTCAACCACTTCATTCCAAGCATGTTTTCTATGCATGTTCTCCCCTACTTTCGTACCCAAGTAAGTGAAGGGAGTCTTAAGAACAAGACATCCAAGTTTATTAGCCGCAATTTTAACCTTCGCATCTTCCACATTCACACCCATAATCTTACTTTTACTCATATTAATACGAAGACCAGAAGCCCGGAAAAAACATTCCAAAACTCGGACTAGAGTATCAATATTAAGCTCATTCCATTGACCAATAAAAATAGCGTCATCCGCATAAAACAAATGAGAAAGATTCACCGTGGAGCTCAAATTAATTCCATTAAATAATCCCGCATCAACCACCCGTTGAAAAGAAATGTGCAAGCTTTCCATAACAAGAATAAAAAGGAAAGGGGATAAAGGGTCACCTTGTTTAAGACCTCGAAAGAATTGAAATTCCTTCGTTGGACTCCCGTTGATAAGAATCGACCCCCTAGACGATCTAAGACAACTCTGAATCCAATTTCTCCATTTCACACCAAATCCAAACTTATCTAACACATCGTCTAAGAAATCCCATCGAACAGAGTCATACGCTTTCTCGAAATCAACCTTAAAAATGAGCGCATGTTTCCTCTTTTTTCGACACCATTGAAGGACCTCGTTAAGAATAAACGGCCCATCCAAAATTTGTCTATCCGCTACAAAAGCAGATTGAACCTCGTTAATAAGGTTACTTAAGACACCAACTAATCGATTAGGGCTGAGATTTTAATTACAACCGGGCCATCCTACGGGTAATCTCCAGCGTTCATGAATAAAACCTCACAACTCTATCCCATATAGACTACTTCTTATTTTAGCTATTTAGAATATTAAGTTCCCCGCATCAATCTTTTTTAATTATTTTTACTTTAACCAGAATTTTTATCTTCACAAATCTTTTTCAATATAGTCCTGTGATTTTCTATAACGTACTGAACATGAACATAAATACGAATTTGTTTACAGAATTTTATTAATGCTTTGTGTTTGTTAATTCGTTGTTCCCCTCCAGGTACTTAAGACTGTAACAGACTTTACGTGAAGCTATTATCTTTACTGATTGAATTATTTTTTTGGTATAGAGTTTTGATCAGTATGTTTTCAGTATAAGTACAGTAAAACGATATATAATAGTCAGCGGTGTGAATAGCTTACATGAAGATATGATAAAATGCATAATAAAGTTTTTTTTTTTTTCTTTTATTCATGTTTTCGATATTTTTGGTTAACTAATCCACATGGTTTGAACTCACTCCCAAACGTACTCATCTTTTCAGGCGGTTAGTGTGGCCACTTTAAAAATGTTTGCGTCTAGCAGGAATTAAACTTGAAACCTTACACGTAAAAAAGTTGTTAGATTAGTAGTAATGGTGACCGCAGGTGACCCTGATCATTTCTTGCAATGTCACCTTATACCAAGTGCTTTCACAACTTATCCGTTCTCAAAATACACCGATCTCATCACATTATACAACACAATATCTCTATTCCTTATTCGACTAAACACCAATTCAGCTTGTCTAAGGCATAAACAACTAGCATACATATCCACTAGTGCACTGCTAATAAACACATTCTCACCCAATCCATTTCACCACAAACCCATGTATCTCTCGTTCCAATTTTAAACACTTCAAATCAGAACAAGCAGGGAGAATCGACGAACACGTCGACGTCCACGTAATCACATCTCTAAACTCCAACTCCTCAAACACTCTTTTTGCCCCATATCAATGATCGCATTGCCTAACAAAATATCCTTATCCAACCCAAAAGCAATCGCATCTTTATATCTCTTTGAGCCTCAGTAAGATCTCTAGATGAAGTGCACACCTTAACAAACGACAAAAGCACAAATTTATCCGGTCGGGGTCCTCCGTCCCTCAAATGGGTATATTATGTTATACCATCCTTTTGTAATCCTTGTTTTGTATGGGCTGAGATTAAAATTGTCAACGAGTGCAAACCTGAGGTGGGAATTTACCAAAAAGTGGGCGCGCACAACGTAAATTGCTGGAATTGCAATACGTTTTGATGAGTTTGAGGGTAAGAAGAGGTGGAAGGTTAATAGGAGAAGAGGAAATGTATGTGTGTTTTATAGGGTTTTGAAAGTGATACTATGTTATTGGTGGGGTGGGTGGGGCTATTAAATAAAGAGGTAAAGGATTAAGTGACTGTACTTGAATAGACAAAACTACCTCTCCCATTTGTAGATCTAACGAAAAAAATAAACGTCCATCCAAAAAGGGATCGTTTAGGTTACAAGTTTTAAAATTATGGAGCACTAGCATAATTAAAATCGAATAGGGATGGATAGTGTTATTTTAGGTAAACCATAAGGACGATTCATGTATTGATTTTCTAAAAAAAGATAAAATAGATATGGGCTTAGGTAAACTCGAATCGTGATCTTACGATCTTACATTTGATCTCACAATCCTACTTACAATCCTACCCCATATACGATCCTATGATGATACTACACGATTCCAGCTAGTAAGCACGTAAGATCGTACGATTTTACGAGTTTATTTGCGATCTTCACAGCCTTGATTTGTACATCACTACCAATCGAGTTAATCCGTCGTGAGCACAAAACGAACTATTTTTCTCAATTTACATACCAATTCTGTCACTAAGGTTGTGACTTGTGATTAAACTAAATGTAAAAACTAAACCGATAAATAACTAAATTAAAAGTTTAGAAAATTATGTTAATTAGATTAAATGGGCCAAACTTTAACCTGACTAAAAGCCTGAAAATGGGCCGTTTTAAAAACGACGTCGTAACTCATGGCAAATGAGTATATTTATAATTAAAATTATAATTCTAACGAGTCGTTTGGTGCCCGCGCGTTGCCCCGAGGCGTTTTTTGGATTGTATGTGTGCATGTCGTTTGTTGGAAATGTGTATGGTTTTAACGGTTTGCGAATTCGCTATTTGCACGTGTCGATCGTCGAAGATGTGTTTTCTTATTTTTGTTAATTTTTTTGTGTTACTGTTTTCTTAACTTTTGAGTAAATATGTTCAGTGCCCGTGCGTTACGATGGGACTATTTTTTACATAGTTTTTGTACCTACTGCTCCCAACACTTCTATTCAACAAAAAAGGAAGAACTAAAGAACTATGAAATAAGATCTAAAAATACACCAAAGTCTGACTTTAAAAAAAGTGTTAATACAAATAATGTCTAAAAACGTTATTTATATTTTTCGACCTCTCAACGTTTTGATAATAACAAAACGTAAAAACGTTTACGATAAAAATAAACGTTTTCAAACTATTAATCGTTAAATTCCATTTCTAAGATTAGTGATCACTTAAAGTATGTACAAACAAATTGTTAATACAAATATTCGCGCAAAAACGATATTTATATTTAATGATCTTCATGTTTTGATAATAACAAATATAATGTCATATTACGTAAAAGTTTACGTAAACAAGTTATTTAGTCGAAAGTTTACTTGACGTCGACAAATCACTTAAGGTATGAATATGACATTATTAAACATAGTTAACTATCAAAGAAAAATATTATCATTTGCGTAAACCTTTTCTAATCAAATGATTTAAGTTAACAAATGATTATATATAAACTAGTTATATTAATCATGTAAGACAAAATAAGATTAACCATAACTGGAAACAATCTTTCAAAATCTAGAAAATCTTTCCTTATTGGTGATAAGAAATATTTTGTTCTAAAAGAATCTATTAAACTAGTTTTAATAAGTACAAAACAATATTTTGTATAGATTTGGGGTTAATCAGAAAATGACAAATTTTATCCCAGCTCCACCCACAGATCCACCAAAAGCACTGGACGGATCCAGGAGATGAGGGATCTGTGAGTCGCACGTCTTGTTCCCCTGGGACAGATTTGAATTTCAAATGGTTTCCTATAAATACCAACCTCATTTCTTCATTTTATACAATTCTTGACAAATATTTTTCTCACATATATTTTATCTTTTATATATTCTTTGTGGAAAACTAGAAGGGGGGTTGAATAGTTTACCGTTTTTTTTTAAACTAATGTTATGTTTGTTTATCAAAATTTAGATTCGACTTTGTGTGATCTCAATATGTGCATAATATAAACAATACAAATATGTAAGTAAATGACAAGTAAATATGAAAGACAAGAGATAAGAGTTAGAAAGTTCAAAGCACAACACAAGGATTTATAGTGGTTCGGAAATGAAGCACCTCTTCGCCTTACTCCACTCCCCGAGCACTAAACTCGAGAGTTTTCTTCACTATGTCAACAAACCCCCTTTAGTCGGAGAAAACCGTACACAACTTAGCTTACACCAATTTTCGACACTAAGCGAAATGTCGAGTTATAATCATAGCTAGAACCAATCTATCACAACTAAACACACTACTTCACGACAGTTCACAACTTGTCTTCACTACACAACTTCTCTCTACTTCACAACTTCACTTTGCTTCACAACTTCACTTCACCAAGACATTACTACGATCACATCAATCTATCACTACTTACTAAGATCACCTCGATCTAACTATACTTACAATGATCACAACAATCTACTTATTGTACACAACTACGATACACACCTTCACAATATACATAAATGATTTACAAGATATAGCACAACTACACAACTATACCAACTATACTATAACACTTCTTGATTTGATGATAAGAAGTATTATTCTCTTGCACTTGAGGATCAAAGATTAGATCACTTGGAAAAAAGGCTTTATGATTATATGATCAAAAGAAAAAAAGGAAGGTATAGACTGATTTAGAACAGAAAGAAAGTGTGTGCAAAAGGTGAGAAAAACAGTGGGAGATAGTCCAGTATTTATAGGCCAGTTGAGCTGTCTTTTTGTCTGGGCGGTCCCCTTAAATAGGGGCCGGTCCCCTTAATTATTAAAGGGACCGCCCTTATAATTTAGGGGCCGCCCAGGCCAGACACTTTCTTTTTTGTCTTTTCTGGGGGAGGTGTTTTCTGAAACATTTCTAGCCGTTTTTAGGTATAAATTTTGAATTCAAAATATTTATTTTGAATAAAATATTTCTTTTAAATCCAAAAATGTTTTGTAAAAGTTATAAAAATGTTTGTGATATTTTTATAAAAAATGTATGGTTGAACAAAAATTCCTTTGATCATAAAATGCATTAAGCATATGCTTATTCATACCTTTAAGTGATTAAACTTTCAAAATGAAAATATACTACTAATTACTTGTTTACAACAATTTTTTCATTAATCATTTTTAAATTTTTTGATTTATCAAAACGAAGAGAGATCGAAATTATATAATAACATTTTTTTAGGCATTATTTCTATCAACCATCTCTCCATTTTTTATGATTACAAAATCTAAACTCATTAAATGTAAAATTGTTTTTAAACAAGTATTTAGTGAGTTTTATTTTCATTTCTCCTCCTTTTTGTAGAATCAAAAAGGCTTCGTCGATGAATATGTGAAAAGTCGACGAGATGAACGCTCCCCCTTAATGTGTACTCCCCCTCGTTCGAAGGCACCAAGGAATCGAGCTATTGATAACTTTGCTACAAAAACAAGTTAGAGAACAAGACAACCATTTCTAACATGTAGCAAATAAGAAAAAAATATTTAAACATATTGATAATACTTAAAGTGTAAGTTATTGGTAAACCAAAACAATCACAAATATAATATAAAACTAGGCTTAACTTTCATGGATATGAAAAGTGAAACAACCAAAACGAAAAAGTGCATAAAAAATATGAGACTAAGGAGCATTCATAAAAATTGTGTATAAAACACATTCATGCATACATCAAATTTAAGTGCAAGCAAAAGCATACTTGATAACATAATACCAAAGATCATTCATTTAACATAAAGAATTGTGTATAAAAACACAATCATGCATACATGAAATAGAGATAACATGCTTGAAGAATATTAGTACAACATACATAAAAGATTAACTACAAATGTCCTAATATTCCTAGAATTCTATAGGACTTGCTTGCAAAAGGTTTGGTTGACTATGATTTGGAAAATGTTCTCAACATGGGTTATGTTTGTTTGGTGAAAGTGATGGTGGTGGTGGGGAGTTAGGTGGTAGAGGTTGTGAAAGCATGTATTCAATGTGAGAAAACATGCATTAGAGTTCATCTCTCAATCCAAAGATAAGAGTACGATTGTGAATGCAACACAAACATGAGTCTCCATGTGCCTCAAGAAGGTTCCAAGGAATGGGATGACCAAAGATAGGTGGAGAGGGTAATGGAGTATCAAATTGGACATCAAGTGGAGTAATTGGTGAAACGGTGAGAGTGATGTCCATTAATTTATTTTCTTGAGTTGGAGGAGGTGGAGGAACTCTTGGAAGAGGGGATGTTGGTAAGTTTAAATAACCATTTGGTGATGGTGATGTAGATGAGGATAGTGATTTAGGTGTGTAGTCAATGGAGGAAGAGGAAGTGCCTTTGGTTGATGGTGTTTTTGAGGGTGCATTAGGAGCACTAGGTGATGAGAGTTGATGCTTGGGTGATGGGGTTTTGGTGTCATCTTGAGTTAAATCTACAAACAATTGTTTTGGTGGAATGATGTTGATTTTTGGTCTTTTGGAAGCTTTGGAAATGGAAGCTCTAGTGGATGCCATGGTGGTTTATGGTGGTTGATAGAGGATGAAGAAGATGGTGAAGTGGTGATATGCATTTGGAGGGAATTTATTGGAAGAAAATGGTTTGGAAATGGAATGAGTTTGAATTAGTTTAGGATTTTCCAAAATCTGTTCAAGCATTCTGGGTAAGGATAGCTGAGGCTAGGTAAAAGAGGGTCAAAAAGCAGAAAGAAACAGTAAAATCCGTGAACCAGATGGCCGGTCCCCTTAATTAATGGTCGGCCCCCTTATCTTTAAGGGGACCACCCTTATGAATTAAGGGGGCCGCCCATCTGGTGTTTTTCAAACGACCAAAAATTTGATTTTTTGCAAAAATTTGTAAAAAATGTGGTGTTTTGGTGGTCAATTTGCAGGGCCAAAATATAAAGTCCCATGTAAGTTGTGCATGGAAATCAAGTAATACATGTATGTTTGCAACAAATAAAATAATAATGCATAATTATAAGAGCACACTAATAATTGATAGAGATTAAAGGTCCTAATGCAAGTTGAACAAGTTCAAGTTCTTTCGACTAGGTCGGGTTGAACAAGTTCAAGTTCTTCCAACTAGGTCGGGTTGTCATCACACAATCAATTAAACATATACATAAGTTCACATAAAGTCCTAAACCCCCCCCCCACCCACCCCCCCCCAATTTATTCTACCAAGGCTAGTTATCTATCAACATATTCACTTCTTTTTCTTGCTGAAGACTCCTCGCAATGCCTTGCCAAATGAATTGAATCCACCTCTAAGTTCCTTATGCATTTGTTGTGTTTGATTGAGCAAGTTGGATTAACGTTCGAAGAGAAGATCATCATTTTGTTTAGAAGTGGGAATGTTGTATGGTTGGTAATCGAGAGGTCCAAGAGAGTTTAGGTAAGTAGTGGGAGATGGGGTACTAGCACGAGAAGCACCATCATCCTTATCATCATCTACTTGGTGAGATGAAGATCTACGGTTATGATGGGTGGAAGTTGATGAGATGGAGTGACGGGCTTTTCCACTATCACTTCGAGGTCGACGGGTTTATCTTAGAGCAAGTGGACGCATGACTCGTTATCGACATGTAATGGGGGGGGGGGGGGGCGGGGTGGAGAACATTGTCAAGATGAGGGGAAAGTTCCATGACATGTCGAAAGAGATGTGTCAAGAACATACCATAAGGAAGATGGGCTTTAGGAGTCGCTCGTGCACTTTCAATTCTTTTGACAAAGAAATAGGCAAGATTATATTGTTGCTTGGCTAGAATAGAATATAATATATGAGCAAGGCAAGCTAGGAGATGGTCTCGGTGTCCTCCTAATCCGAACACATTCTCATAAATGAGTTTGTTCCATCTATTCAAATCTTGTCTAAGTTCTTTGGTTAGAACTTGATTTGGTGAAAGAATGACGTTTTTGTTTTTGTTTTTGATTTTGCGGTTAGAGTCAATGCGTTGAAATTGAAGAAATTGATGAATTTCTTCAGGAGTAGGAAGGTCGGTATGATATGGTCCTTCAGTGTCTTGGGAATATGCAAGAGCACCAAGATCTTATTCGTTTGTGAATATGGCTTGACCAGTGAATGGGATTTTAAGGATTTGACCGAATTGATAGAGAGAAAGAGTGATGAATTCGTTTTGAATCATGAAGGAGATAAGAATGACGCCGGAGTCATCTCTTTGAAGAGTGACTTGACAATAAAGGTCTAGAACATTGATTTCGTAGAGACAATTGAGACGAATGTTAGAAAAACAACGATCGATGTGAGCGGATGTGTAGTAAAGTTGATCAACAACTCTACCCTCATTTTTTTTAATGAATACAATATATGATCTTCGATAGGTTTGTCGAAGTGTGCGATAGAAAGAGAGATACCGGGTGTTTGAGATACTTTGGGAATGTAAGATCGGGTATGAGAGGTATCACCAACTGTTGCTCGAGGCATGTTTGTCACCTAAACAAGACAACAACGAAATAAATTATTAAAAGAATAAGAAAATAAAAAATAAAGTTTTGAAAAACAACACATGTGGGACAAGGATTATTTTGACTCTAAAAATAAAAACCTAAGAGGTAATCCATATGTTCCTTATTTTATTTTTCACTTAATCTAGGGTGTCGAAGATAATATATTAGTTGATATATTTCTAATCTAGGAAATGACCCCAAACATATCATTTATAATACAAGACTTGACTAAAATTGTCGAAAGATATACGTTAAGTTGTATGTTTTGTTGACAAGTATTAGTTCATTATGACTTGACGTAATTAAATGGTGTTTGTTTTGACTCAACATTATGTTTTAAAACGTTAAATCAAACGCTCCTTTATTTTATATTTTCACAAAATTTTATCTATTATATTTGAATTTATTTCTGACTGATTATTCAAGTTAGTTATGCGTTTATACAAGTGACAAAAATACAGTGATGGTCATTTCGACTCTAAAAATCGATCCTAAGAAACGAACCAAACACCCTTTTATTTTTATAAAACTTTATCAATTGATTCAAAAAATATGTCTTTAGGAATGTATGTTTCGAAAGACAATGTATATTTATTTTAACGTGTTTTTGGCGTGAATCAACAATGTATAGAATTTTTGTTTTAAAATTTCCAATTTTTTTTTCCAAAAAAGAATGTATATAAATTTTCAAAATCCAAACAAATTAGTGACTTAATCCTATTGACAATTTTGAAATCTTATGACTATGAGAATCATTATAGTTATGGATTTCCTAGACTTAATCATAAAAATAAAAAAAATATAAAAGTTATAAAAAAATACCCAATTTTGATTGAGAGCAAAACTGGATGAAATTGAAAAAGAAAAGTGTAGGAAATCATACAATGGAGGTTGTTAATATTGTTATTGGTGTTTGCCGCATGAAAATTTTGATCGAATGAGTGTTTGAAGGTTTGAATTTTGAAGGTTTTGGGTGTTGGTTTTCGTCACACAGCAGCAGGGGAGAAGAAGGAAATTTTAAATGGGTGTTTGGTAATCGGTTTTGTAGAAGAAAAGGGCTGTTTGGCGATTTTAATAGGCCGGTCCCCTTAATTATTAAGGGGGCCGCCCACTTTAACACGGCCGGTCCCCTTAATTTTAAGGGGGCCGCCTATCTGAGAATTTTTTTTGTTTTTCGATTTTGACTAGTTTTGTAAATGTACAATTATTAAAATACGTCGGGAGCCACTAGCAATATTATTTTAGATAATCTAGTCGTCGAAATAATTAAGTTGAAGGCGAGAGAAAAATACTTGACATTTTTAATTTAACTTTTCATTAAGTTAAATAAACTTAAATAATTTCCAATGAAATAATTAAGTTGTCAAGATTTTTGGATCGAGATGTGGTTTAGAGATGATTGACGAGATTTAATTGACATTTTAATTAACCTTTCGTTAATTAAAAGTACTTTGATTACTTCGCATGAGATAATCAAGTTGTCAAGCCGAGAAAAGATTTAACAGGGATTTAGTGATGTTTTCAATCAACTTCTTGTCAATTGAATAAATTAATTACTTTTGATGAAATAATTAATTGTCAAGATTTGGAGTATTTGAGAGATGATAAATTTGTGACGATAGAATGATAGAATGGAGTTAAAGCTTGATGAGAGGATTCCGATAGACGTAGTTTATAGTAGATGTGTAGACGAAGCGGACGACGTAGTCGAAGGGAGTTTGTTTCATCCATAGTGTTTTGATGTCATGCCTTTCCGGCGTAAGATGTAAAACTAATCCTACTTCTATGTTAATGATTACCCACTAACTCACTTTTCTTCATCTACGTGAGTTTGCTACTAGTGGACATAGAAGATTTCTATTTTATAGAGGTACGTAGAGAATCCTAATTCAACTATGTAAAAGATGAGTTCATAATGAGCAAAATCTATTAATTCTAGAAAACCAACAAATGGCATTTCTAGTGACTACACTATTTCCATAAGCTTAAATTATATTCTACTAACTATAACTTATTTGTTTAGCATATACTAAAAATTTTTTAATGTAACAAGGAAAAATATATAATCATTTAGCATTTAACACATAATCTAAATTGTAAAAAGTTTGGAAAAAAGACATACCTTTGCCTACGATGTGTTTTCTTCAACATCTTCAAGTATGTAAGCGTTGAAGTAGAAATCATTTGGTAAATCCATCATAAGATTTAAAAATGTATTCACTTGTCGGTGTCTAATAAATGTTCATGAACTACTCCACTAAAATATTGTAACGACTCAACCACTTGGTCCCCAATTTCTCATGGGTCCAAAATTGTTAGTCCCGAACATGTTTTGCATATGTTGCATTTGATTCAGATACATATAAGGTGGACATATTCCCCACAGAGGGAAGTTTGGTTGTTGTGAATAATTCCACATTGAATGATTATTATTAAGGTAGTTTTGTCTACCTTGATCTCTCCTAGGTTGTGGTGTTTTAGATCGAGGGTGAGAGTTATTAGTTCTTTTTGGAAGAGGAGTCTTAGATCTTGTTTTAGGCTTAGTAAATCCAACTCCGGGTTTTAAAGAAGGTTTATAAAAATGTTTTACTTCATCGTCGCTTGCAATGGGTATTTTAGTATTGTTTATAAGCATAAATTTTGGTCTTGGGCTTAAATTTAATTCTACTATTTTTTCTTTAGACTCAACCTCTTGTGACTTTACAAAATTTATTTGTTTAGACTTACTTGTTGATCCTTTGGTAAAATTAAATCCTAAACCGGATTTATCTCCGGATGGTTTTTTAAAACTTATTATTTTCTTAAGCGAGTGACTACTATTATTAAATTGATTTAGCTTAGAAATTTCTTCTTTAAGCTTTTCATTTTCAAACTTGAGGTCTTGACAAATTTTGCATTCTTCATTTACCTCTTTACCTTTTTCTAATTTAGATAGTTTATTTTTTAGTTCGAGTATTTCATTTCTAACTCATTTTAATTTGTTTTAGTGATTTATTTTTAGCCATGAGTTTGGACCTACTTTGCATAGTCCGATTATTATTCACTACTAAGTCTTTTCATCTAAACGATGAATGATCAATCACTAAAATTCGGTTTCGGAAAGTAACCTTCATTAGATCTTTACCATGAGACAATTTTTTAGTCCTTGTCCTTTCTCTTCATCTCGTCCTAATCAACATCCATGAACTTCCAACAAGGCTCTTTGATTGTAGTTTCTTGATAGTTTTGGACACTCTCCAATGAGATAATTTGGATCTCCACATTTAAAACATTTTCTTTCACCTTTACCATTTTTGTCGTCTTTACTTCTTTGGGATGACTTTCTTTCATCATGTGGTTGTCTAATGAATATTCCTCGTCTTTTGGAAAATTTCTTGAAGTCTCTCACGACCATGGCATATTCTTCGTCTTCACTATTGGAAGTCGAACTATCTTCATCACTTGATTCCTTTTTGGCTTTCAAGGCAAGAGATCTATTTTGTTCTCTTTTGCCTTTGACCATTTTGGAATCTTTCTTAATTATTACTTCATAAACTTTCAAGTTTCCAATAAGTTCATCAAGTGATAGACATGTTAAATCTTTTGATTCTTCAATAGCTGTAATCACTTTGCGCGCCATTTTAGTGATGAATTGTCCTAAGAAATATCCTTAAACAGAATTCTTGCTAGAAAAACCTTTATCAAGTGCTTTTAGACTAGTAATAAAAGTGTTAAATCTAGCAAATTCATTATCTATCGATTCCCACTTCTAGAATCGAAAATTGTTCATATGTTGGAACAAGAAGATCTATTTTATTATCTTTGACTTGGCTATGTACCTTGGTGAGTGATTAATAAGTAATCCCAAATTTCTTTTGCGATTTACACATAAAATTCGCATCATATTCTTTACGGGTAAAGCATTATAAACACCATTTTAGACTTTCATATATTTTTAGCAAGTTTCTTTTTAAGTTCATCGTTTTGTTTATCAAAAGGTATAATTTCATCCTTTTTAGTTTCGGGATTATTTTGAATAGGAGGAAAATCACCATATGTAATAACATGCTAAAGATCTAGATCTTTTGATTTCACATAAGTTCGAATCTATTTTTCCAATAAATAAATCCATCACTTTCAAATAGTGGTGGTCTTTGCATAGATTGTCCTTCTAAAATTAATTTTCCGATTACTAGAATCGATATTCACGTTTTTAAAATACCAGTTATGTTAAAAATCTTGTTTGGCGTAAGCTCTGAAAAGCAATTGTGGAAACTAGAGAAGGGGGGGGAATAGTTTACCGCTTTTTAAATTAATGTTAAGTTTATTTATAAAAACTTAGATTCGTCTTTTGTGAATCTCAATATGTGCAGCATATGAACAATACAAGTAAGAAAGTCATGACAATAAATATTAAAGACAAGAGATAAAGAGTTAAGAAAGGTCAAACAACAACACAAAGATTTATAGGGTTCGGTAACCGACGTACCTCTTCGCCCTACTTCCTCCCCTAGCACCAAACTCGAGAGTTCTCCTTCACTAGACAACAAACCCCCATTAGCGGAGAAAAACAGTTAAAAAAACACAACTTTGCTACATAAACCAATTTTTGACACTAAGCAAAATGTCGAGTTCTAATCCTAGCTAGAACCAATCTATCATAACTATTGTATGCTAATCACACCACTTTACAACAACTACAACTTTGCTTCACTCACCGGGACTTTTCATCGCTTACACACTTTCACTACACTTCACAACTTCACTATGCCTAGTCACACCAATCTAACACTACTTACAAAGATCACCCCGATCTAACTATACTTACAATGATCACCCCAATCTAACTGATAATACACAACTATAATACACAAACCTTCTAATCTACACAAATAATTTGCAAGATATAACATTACAACTACACAACCAACACCAACTAAACAACATTTTCTTTTCTTGATGATAAGGAAGTAATCTTCTCATTGCACTAGAGTAATACCGCTGGTACCACCTTGGAAAAACAAAGCTTTTTATGATTAAATGATCAACAGGTTGTAGAGTTTATAACTGATTTAGAACAGAAAGAAAGTGGGAGTGCAAAATTTGAGAAAATTAGTGGAAATAATAGTACCAGTATTTATAGGCAAACTATGTCTGACATTTTGTCGGGCGTCCCCTTAAAATAGGGTGCGGTCCCCCTTAATAAATAAGGGAACACCCAAACCTTATAATAAAGGGCCGCCCACCTTTAGACGCTCCTTTTTTTTGTCTTTTCGTAGGGGAGCTGTTATCTGGAACATTTCTAGCCGTTTTATAAGTAGGAAAATTTAAATTCATAATATATATTTGAATAAACATTTCTTTTAAATCTAAAAATGTTTTTGTAAAAGGATAAAAATGTTTGTGACATTTTATTAAAATGTAGATATTAATAAAAATTTCCTTTTGAATCGTTAGAAATGCATTAAGCATATGTTTATTCATACCTTTAAGTGATTAAATTTTTAAAATGAAAATTTAATATTAATTACTTGTTTACAAATAATTTTTCATTTTTCTATTCATGTAGATGCACCATTTTGAGTTTTGAAAGTTAATTTGATGCGTAGATGGTGAAAATTGATTTTCATAATTTGAGCACATGTAGAGGAACAAAAAATAAGAGAAATCATGAAATGCATCTAATATACATATATGCATCTAATTAAAAGCTAGAAGACACATTATGATGCATTATAGATCATCTAAGATGTATAGATGCATCTAATTAATTCGAGCATATCAGATAAGCGTTATAGTTTTACTTCTTATCCTTTTTTATTTAAGAAAACGTTTCCCCTTTTTTTCCCAAAATTTGGATTCCCCTAACTATATATATATATATATAAATATAATATATATATATATTATATAAGAAAAAACCCGACCGAGTAAGATTCATAAGCATCGAAATTATATAAAAAGAATGACATTCCAAAAAATAATCCTAGTAATTAATATATAGTATATATATATATATATATATATAATATATATAAATATATATATATATATATATATGTATATATATATATATATATATATATATCAAGGAAAAGTAATAAAAGAGAAACCAAGACGTGATGTCAAAAGAGTAAATCAAGAAAGTTTTGACGAGATCTCAAGTCGAGGAAGTATGACAAGAAAGAAGTCAAGAAAATAGGTCAATTGGTAAGTTTAGGTATTGTCCCTTAATCCCAGATAGTTTGTATAAAACATAAATGTTTTACAATTCAATTAGTAAAAGTTTTACAAATTAGATTGTACGGTTCGTCATTTGACGGGTTTATAATAAAAGAGTTTTTGTAAATCAAGTCTAAGTATAAAATTTTCATAATATTTCGTCATGACGTGTTTGTTTATAGAACAATCCCAAGTCGAAAGACTTTGTTGCAAATCAGCTTTCCCAATTCAATTTAATAGCAAACAACCTAGTAATTCAAGTGTATTTATTGATTATTGTCCAATAAGCATATTTCCATATTGTAAGCCCGTTATGAATCGTAGTATATTAAATTCGTCATGAGTCTAATATAATAAATCCGATAAATATTAATAATATAAACAAAATAAAACCAAACACACCCTTGTGGCTGTTAACCACAGATCCAAATGCACCCTTATGGTTGTTAACCACGGATCCAAACGCACCCTTATTGTTGTTAACCACATATCTAAACGTACCCTATAATGCTGATAACCACTGAAACAAACACCCTCTAAGGGCTGTAAAACGCAGGCACAAACACCCTCTTATGGGCGGTTAAACGCAGAACCAAACACCCATATATCACCATCAAGCCAACCTAAATCAAGAGACCAAAATAGAAAAAGGAAATAAGCTAAAACAAACAAAACCATACTTTATTTAGTTTTTATAAAAGAAAAGTAACCATCCAAACTCGAAAAAGAGGGGTGAAGTGGTGGTGGTTTTGGTGTCGTCAGTTGTGGTGGCAAAGACGCCGGTATGGTAGAGGTGAGGATGTGGGTGTCGGCTGGTGGTGGAAGCGTGGAGATAGAGGTGGTGTGGTGAGATGGCGCATCGGTGGTGATGTGGTGTCGATGTGGAGGAGATGGGGACATCGGTGTGGTGTACCGAATCTGGTGGATCGATGGCGAGGTGTGGCAGCTGGTGGCCGGAAGTTGGCCAGAGATGGTAGTGACGTGGTGGTGCAGTGCCGGAAATACAAAGGGAAGAGAAGTGTGTGTGGTGGCTAGGTTATCAAATGATAAAACCCTAATAGGGTTTGTATTCTTGAATTTGTTTTTGTTGAAATAGGTATGCTTGAGAACATGCTTGGAACCAGATGAGTGGATCAAAGATAGTGGTTGCTCCAAACATATGACCAGTAACAAGAGTTTATTCTCTACCTACAAAGCATACGACGAAGGTAATGTTGTTTTTGGAAGTAACCTAAAAGGAAAGATCATAGGCAAATGTACAATCTCTAATGACTCTCTTACTATATCTAATGTAGATCACGTAGATAACTTAGCTTTTAACTTACTTAGTGTCGGTCAAATTTGTGACAATAAGTGTCAAGCCTTATTCACGGAAGAAGGTAGTGAAATAATTAAAGATGGTAAAACCATAGAAAACGAGATTAGGAAAACTGGTTTATACTTAATGAAATTAGGAAATAAGTCTCAAGACAAATTATGTCTCGCCACGGTAGTGGATAATTCTACCTTATGGCATAGAAGACTTGGTCATGCAAATATGCGTTTAATTCAATCGTTGTCATCTAAAGAATTACTCCCTCTGTCCCAATTTATTTGTCCCTGTTTGACTTTTTGGGTCTTTCTTTATCAACTTTGACTTTAAATATTTTTGTTTATGTTATTTAGTATTTAATGCAAAATATATGTACGGATTGGGTTTTAAACATATATTCCATTGGTATAATTTTTATCAAGTATTAAATAACACAAACAAAATTATTTAAGGTTAAAGTTGATAAAGAAAGACCAAAAAAGTCAAACAGGGACAAATAAATTGGGACGGAGGGAGTAGTTAGAAACTTACCTAAGCTAAAATATGATAAACATTTTTGTGATGCTTGTAAAATTGGAAAGAAAGCTCATGCAATTCATAAAGCTAAAAATATGGTTTCTACTAAAAGATGTTTAGAATTATTACATATGGACTTATTTGGTCCATCGGCAATTAAAAGCTATGGAGGTAATCTATACACCTCAGTTGTAGTAGATGATTATTCTAGGTATACATGGACTAGATTTCTAAAGACTAAAAATGAAGCTTTTGAGAAATTTGAAATATTAAGTAGGAAAATTCAAAACCAACTAGGTAGTTCTATAATAGCTATTAGAACGGATCATGGTCGGGAATTTGATAATGAAGTACAATTCGGAGCTTATTGTGATGCACAAGGCATTACTCATAACTTCTCGGCTTTACGTACTCCATAATCAAATAGTGTAGTAGAAAGAAAGAATAAGACCTTACAAGAGATGTCTAGGACTATGCTTAATGAACAATCCATTCCACAAAAGTTTTGGTGTAATGTCGTTGATACGTCAACCTATATACTAAATAGAATATTAATTCGACCAATACTAGGAAAAACCCCTTATGAAATATTTAGAGGTAGGAAACCTTCTTTAGAATATCTTAAAGTATTTGGAAGCAAGTGCTTCATTTTGAATACTAAAGACTATCTAACTAAGTTTGACCCAAAGTCATACGAAGGTGTTTTTCTAGGGTATTCTCAAAATAGTAAAGCTTATGTAGTATTAAATAAACATACAATGAAAGTTGAAAAATCACTCAACGTGACATTCGATGAAAGTCCTCCTCCTACCAAATTATCATCATTGGTTGATGATGATGTTGGTGAAGAAGAAGCAATTAGAAAGAATATAAAATTAGTAAATACTAATAACGAAGAAGATGAGTCGATAAAAGTTGATGAAATCTTTAACATTAAAGAGTCCAAAAATCATCCACTAGATCAAGTCATAGGAAATCCTAATAAAGAACCTTAAGATCTCAAGGCCAAAATCATAGTAATTTCTTTTGTTTTATATCTACAATAGAACCAAAAAATGTCAATGAAGCATTAAAAGATGAAAGTTGGGTTATAGCTATGCAAGAAGAACTAAATCAATTTGTAGCTAATGATGTTTAGGAATTAGTCCCTTTACCTATATGTCAATCCGTCATAGGAATAAAATGAGTCTTTAGAAATAAATTAGATGAAAACAGTATAGTATCTAGAAATAAGGCTAGATTAGTAGCACAAGGATATAATCAACAAGAAGGTATATATTATGATGAAACATATGCTCTGATAGCTAGATTAGAGTCGATTAGAATACTTGCTATTGCTTGTGCAAATGATTTCAAATTATATCAAATGGATGTAAAAAATGCTTTTCTAAATGGTTTTATAAACAAAGAGGTTTACGTTGCTCAACCTCTGGGGTCATTGATTTTTAAAAACCAAACTATGTTTATAAACTTAAAAAGGCTTTGTATGGTCTTAAGCAAGCTCCCAAAGCTTGGTATGATAGACTAATAGCATTTTTTGATAAAACACGAGTATTCAATGAGAATGGTCGATAATACACTTTTTACTAAGAAATCAAAATCACATCTTATCATTGTTCAAATATATGTCGACGGCATTATATTTGGTTCTATGAGTCCAAACTTGTGTGATGATTTTGCAAAAATCATTCACGATGTGTTTGAGATGAGTATGATGGAGGAGTTGAACTTCTTCTTGGGTCTTAAAATCAAACAAATAGAAGACAGAATATTTTTCAATCAATCCAAGTACATCAAGGAGATGTTAAAGAAGTTCGGGTTGGAAGATTCCAAACCAACCAAGACGCCGATGTCAACGGAGATCAAGCTCACTAAGGACGATGAAGCCGACTCCGCAGTAAGTAGGTAAAGTCTTCCTAAGCAAGGGTTTAACAAGATCACCATTGCTTTAATCCATAAGATAGATTATAATCAGCAAATAAGGATGCTTTATGCGGATGCGTTTAATTGTGACAGAGATTCAACTTTGGGGGGGGGGGGTTATATTGAATTATAATTCATAGATCTATTGACCCCCATGCGCCGCGGAGCAATGTCCTACTAGTGAATCTAAACTACAGAGCACAGTACCACGTGACTACAACGTGAATTCTAACACTCAGCATCATGCGAGCCCGAGCAATTGCAAGCGCACAAATGCTACTTATCTCACTCCTGCTCGCGCAACTACAAGATATCCAAAACCCGCACATTCTCGCGAATGAGTCAGAGATATCATCAAATGGTTAACACATGAGATCACTTCACATCACTTAAGGCCTAGCTGACCAACCTATCTGTTACCCTTACTGTACTTCAGTCTCGACTGCGGGTTTCTTTCAACTGTGACTCACTTCACAAATACAGTGTCTCATCTCAAGCGACACCTACAACACACTTGTGTCCAGTCCCCCACTGAGGCGCACAACACCGCCCCCCATCCATACATCTGCACATGTACTCGCACTCACCCATAACGGTATCTCATCGGACATCATAGACGATTAGTCTGCTAGACATATTAGAACTCTCTCTGTGAGATCTCCAAGACATCTTCTAATCTCATCAAGTTTCTATCATATTAATATCTCTATAAGAACAAGCTGTCTACATCGCTTTTCAAAGTCGTCACTCGACACCCTACACCTTCACTTCACACCACCTGCGAAACGACTCATCAGATAGACTGCGATAGTGTCCTAGACACAGAGCCCCTTACAAGCACTCTAGTTTGACTTTCTAGGTACACATTTGAGTCACAACACAGACATCTCAAGTCATTAAAACTT
Source organism: Tanacetum coccineum (assembly GCA_026074375.1). NCBI lineage: Eukaryota > Viridiplantae > Streptophyta > Magnoliopsida > Asterales > Asteraceae > Tanacetum > Tanacetum coccineum. The sequence continues at coordinate 93,994 of BQNB010003166.1, read as the reverse complement.
GAAGCGCATAAATCTTAGCGACACTCTAACAAAAGCAACAAAACAAACATTCAAACAGGCTTCTATCTGAGACGTAGCACGTGAGTGAGGATGTTGTCATCATTAGCAGGCGAGAAGCATGATTATTCATCTGAGTCTTTTCTATATGTATGAGAGCACTATTTATTGATGGGATAGTATCTTCTACACATATATAGATTACACGTGTGTGAAACTTCCATAACAATATGAGATGGCACAGATCGGTTATACGATGATTTGCTTGATTGATCGTATTTTAGGGAGGTAGTGTAGATGGGTGATGATGTATGATTATCATTCAACTCAGAGGACATTTGTTTTATTCATGGTTCACAATTTCATCTATCTCGTTAGAAAGTGGTCATTCGGACAACCGACATATAGTTTTATAGCTTTAATTGTTTAATGAGTGGTCAAGTACAACGTTACTGGAAAGTTGCGGTGGTATAATTATGGAATAGTGATGATTTTGAGCGATTTCTCTTGTATGATGTCGAGATGTATAGTACGTCTTCTTTCTATGGTTTCTTAGCTAAAGAGGTCAATTGTGTTTCAGAACTTAGGCTATAACGATATGCTCTGAGGTCTCACACATAAGGATCATTCATATCATCTACACTCACATAAAGACGAGCTTGAACACCTAGTCTATAGTTAGGCTGACATACTGAGGGTGACATGGTTTACCTCATGACGCTGCTTTGAGGATGTGAGGTGGGTGGGGTTAATCTTGAGATATTCTGGAGAGCGCACACATGCGATATTCGTGTCTTGGTACTGAGGGTAAGAGTACAGCTCAGATTAAGGGGGTATTGATAACAGACAGTAGAGTAGGTTGGATCGACAGGGATCAGCGTTGAGGTGTCTCTCATATTAATCACTGGTGATGTGACTTGGATTAGCTGGAGTCTTAATATGCAGTCTGGCAGTATGGACATATATCTATTAAGGTAGTAACCTTACTAATCGCGTTGTATGGATTACTATGTGACACACTATTAGCATAAGATCTAGAGTGTCTGATACTATATCTACCAACAGATGAACGGATTGAGTCGATTCAGTGTATGTTGGAGTGGTGGTTCTTGTAGGAGTAGATGAGAGTTTCGGGTGGTCTTATAGGTTGTGGTACTTGTGAATGTGGATTACACAGAGTGTCAACAGTTAGGAGTTTGAGGTGTAATACGTACACATAGAGGAAACACATCTTTAGTCTGGAGAGAGAAAGGCATCACACTGTTAGTATGTGGACTTGTATGGTATAGTCGTTTTATGTGGTTTAATTGGACGTATCTGTGGAAGTTATGACTGTGTATGTTATTTAGACCACTCATCTGACAACTATATCATGTTGGTATTATTATTCAAAGTTACTATAATATATTGGGAGATGTTGATGTTTTGTAACTTATTTAAGGTTTTTGTAAAGGTTGTGTTGGGTTTAGTGTGAGGAAAAAAAAATTGTATGAGTGGGTTTTTGTTTTTTATATTGGGATTTTTTTTATTATGGTGGTTGTGTATAGATTTTTGTTTTATGTTTATGTATTGTTATGTAAGTGTCTATGGGTTGGTTTGGTTTTGAGGGGAATGGGATGGTTACATTGTATTAGGTTGATGGATTTTTTGTTTTTTTTGGGTTGTGAAGTTTGGATTTGAAGTGAATAATTTTTTAGTATTTTTAGGTTTGTGTGTTAATTTTGTTGAGAGGAATTAGTAGTTTATTTTAGGTTGTTTTTTTGTGGGTTTTTTTGGCTAATAGTAAGGTTTAGGAGTTTGTGGGTTAATAAGTTATGGGTTGAATAGGTGTATTAGTGGATGTATTTTAAAATTTTTAAGAAATGTATGAGGTTGTAGATTATATATGTCGGAGTGTAGAAGTTATAGAGTTGTTTAATATATATTTTTTAGAGATCTTTTGGGTAAGAATGAATATTTTATTTTTTATATTTAAATAGGATTTGTTAATAATATTGTTGTGTGATTTTGGATTGTTTAAGGAAGTGTGAATTTGGTTTTGTTGTAGGTATGGAAGTGTTTGTGGGAGAGGTTGAGGGGGTTGGGTGGGTGGGTATTAGGGTTAAGTTGTATAATGGTTTTTGGGTTATATATTTACAATTTATTATTTGTTAGGAATTTGAGAATTGTGTATGGGTAATATGGTAGAAAAGGTTAAAAAGTTAGTTTATTTTATGATGAGATAGTAAGGATGTTAACATTTTAGAATTAGGATAGGTATATTTTTTAAATTTGTTTTTAATTTTTTATGTTGGGTTTAAGTTAAAATGATAAGGAGTTTTGTTATTGTTTTGTGTAATGGTGGGTGGTTTTAAATTTAAAGGATTGATTTTTATATAAAAGGAGTATTGAATAGAATGTTTAGTTTATGAAGGAGTTTAATTTATAATATGAGTTTAAAAATATAAATGTTGGTTAAAATTTATTATTATTGGTAATGGTTATTTGGTTATTTTGCAAAGAAATGGATCATTGTAAATTGGTGTTAAAGTGGAAATTGTAAATAAGAATTTGAGGGATCAGTACACTGAGGGTGATATAGCTGGGTTTTGAGAGAGGTTGGCTAAGATATATAGGAGAGAGGTGCACTGGGTTCAGGTGTTCGATTTTGGAGGATTACCGGATCTGATGGCCGAAGGGTTGAGTAGTAGGACGTTGATAGAGCACAGGGATGCTCAGGGGCAGAGTGTGTTCACTAGCCGAGCCTCGAGGCGACTATTTGATATTAGAGGCCCGTTGGTAAACGAGCTCATTCTGGAGTTCTTTAGTACATTTAGGTTTGGAGTGGTTGTGCTTGATCTGGATACGGTTGGAGCTTTACAATTCAGTTGGTGGAGTATTGGAGAAGGCCTAGGGGTATGACGCTGATTGTGCAGACCCTCCTTGTATAGATCATGCCGAGTTGGTGAGGCTGTAATATGCTTAGAGCTTGATGACACGTAGGCCTGGGTATCCGCAGGACTGCTAGGCAGGAGGTGATGCAGGAGGAGTTGCTAGAGGAGCTTTGGTGCACCAGGAGGTGGTGCTGAGGATGAGGAGATGCCTCAGGCTGTGCCATCACCACCTAGGACTCAGGATGAGAGGATTGCCTGATTAGAGGAGGAGGTACATGGTATGCGCGAGGTACTTCAAGGTCAGAGAGAGGTGCTGGATAGCATGGCTGACCTCTCTAGGTATACTATATGGACTCTCACTAGCCTCTTACAGATGATGGACAGGACCGGTGTGACTTACACGAGATATTCTAAGTCACCGGTAGAGTACCAGAGGCGCACTAGACAAAGGACCAACGGTGCCAGCACCTCCGCAGCTCTGTAGCAGCTAGACCCATGATCCCTCTATCTCTCATCTTTTGTTTCTATCTTTTGTATATTATGATTCATAGTCAAGAAATGATCTAACTTTACACAGGTTCTCATATATTTATAAATATATTAGATGTAACGTTTTGACTTGTTTATGCATGATAGAACAAAGACTGCAGTAAGTTCAGCACCATAGTTCGTGAATATGTTACGGTAATCAAGCACGCTATCCAAATCGAGAACAGAATTGAGAAGAGAGAGTGTTTACAAGAGTGTGAAAGCTAAAGAAAAGTCTAACTTAAAGACTAGCCGAAACAAAAGTGCTTCCCGGGAGACAACACGGATTGTTATTTATTTTTATCGAGTCTGTCTTCCCCAGACATCAATAGGCGTATCCGCCTCATAACCATACAGCGTAATGAATTCTGGACATTATCAGTCCTTTATTATTATGCACTTTAAACATTATTGTCAGTTATGTTAATACGCCGTATTCATGCACATGATACGGCGCATTCAACAGACTGACCCGTATTTAGATACTTTTTACAGGTTTCTCGATACGGCGTATTCCAGTTAATGGATACGGCATATTGGTTTCCTATACAGTTTGTTTAGCTTATTTAAATTAACCGTAGATACCCGAGATAGGATTTTGCATATTTTTCCTATATTTTGCACAGGACCTCGCTGAAAAAAAAATCGACAATGTTGGTGAAGTATCAACAATCTGGAAATCTAGAAGTGTTGGAGTCTTGAAATTTCAAGACGGTTGTTCAACACACATCCTTGCTCATAAACTCAACTTGGAGAATCTACCGAGCAAAATATCAGGGGAGTTTCTCATTCTAATTCTTTTAATTCTTGTTTTTAATGTTTTATCTCACACGAGGACTTTTTATACTCAGTGGAGGGATGGAATTAGAATTTGTTTTTTTTTTTTTTTGTGTGGGAGGGTGTTTTTTTTTATGTTTTTTTTTTTATTTGTCCCTATTTTTCACATAAAATGCTTAAATTTTAAAAAAATCAAGCATACTTTTGTAAATTAACTTGTTACCATAACCCGCACACAATAAACCCTCCATTAGATTAATTACGGATTTAACCTTATCCGTTCTAAATGTTACTCCCCAATTCCACAAATATGAGTGTGCCGGATGTTGTAAGATTAGCACGGCATGGTATATCTATTCGAGACCACAATAATGAGTACTATGGATTTAGATGAAGTAACTTGTTTAAATGCTAAATTTTTAGGATTACACCCCCCAAAAAGCCTTTAGATGTTTGTTTATTAACTAACACAAATGAGTTAGTTAAATCCCCGTATAAACCCTTTGTTTACTCTCATCTTAAGAGTAAGATACCCCTAGAAAAACCAATAGAGCCAATCCTTTAGGAATAACACCAACTATCTGTTTCGTTACACCTTTACACCTTAGTCTACCCTATTAGATTAAGTCTATTTATCAGTTGCTAGTTGCTTAAAGTGTAAAGTATGTATTTCGAGTTCATGTGTCAATTTCTATCTTTGGTACGGTTGGGAAGAAATTTGCACATTGCAAATGAAAATGTATTAAGTAGTTAAAACTCATGTATTTTTACTACCAACACAATTATTGGTACATCCGAAGAATGAAGAATTACCGAAGAAATTATCTGGAGTTATTATGATCGTGAAGATGGTGAAATTACACCGAGTTTCGTAGTGTAGTATAGTTAAAAAAATTGAAAAAATTAGAAAAATCGCAACAAAAAAGAGAAGGAAAGTTTTAAGATAATCTTCCGTCAAAAGCTAGACCAAAGAATTATATAAAGATCGATTTATTCGTTGATACGTCTTATAAGTCCAACTGTGATGTAAAGTTTTGTATAAAGTGGTAGATATTACCACTTGTCTTGTAAAAGTATGTAAAGTATGGGATGATTGGGAAGTTGACCGTTACGGGAACGCCAACTCAGGTTGTTGTTTTTTATATATGATCAAGACGTTTGTATATAGTTGTGTCTTTATCATTGTAACGATAGGGGAAAAAGTGTCCAACAACTTATATTGACCTAGTCTATTTGTTTCGTAATTTTATTTAACAACAATTTATTTCCCTTTCCTACTCATTAACCAATGGGTTTTTAACGCGAATGAGATGTTATTGACGCATGCATGTCCTATTGTCTGTCTTTACGGCCATTATCATGTCTCAACATGCCTTGTTGGCTTATTTACTATTGTTGAAAGTTAAAGATCCTAACCCTATATCATTCTTCCATCCTAACCCTTAGTTAAACTACGAACGCGATGTGATCGAACACACATGTCTATCCTGTCGTTATGCCGTGTATGTATCTTTCAGACTGCCTTGTTAGAGTGGTACTTTTGGTGAAAGATTGTAGAATGATCAACCTTAATCCTTATAATAAAAACCTATTTTAACCTTTATAACTTGTTACTTCCATAGCTCTAGTGGTGGAGATGTTTATCCTTGCCAAGCCTATGATAGGAATACTCGTCACCACCGACAATTAAGCGAATTAGGTTACATGTTAACCACATAGATAAGTTTGAGTAGATATTAGTGATATCATTTTTCCATTTCGTGAGGTGTTTTGTTCTGTACTTGTAAAATCAAACAAATGCATAAACGGAAAAATCCTAAGGCTACATTTCATACTACTAAAGGCTACTTGAGGACACGAAGGATCAGTGTAACAATTTTCGTATTTTCAGGTCATTTACGTTGTCATCTATTTTTACTAAATTATTTTTCATACCGTTTACTTTAATTCTTATATATAGTTTAAATCGCGAAAGCTCTAAATTATCAATTAGCGTAACGACACCAAACGATATTAAAGTTTTCGTTAAGCGATCATTTATATATTTAATTTTTTACAAAATTATTAATCAACTTTTTTATATTTTATATTTATTGTTGCGTAAAACATTTACGTTTCGCAATTAAATACGTTTAGGTATTCCCGGAATCACCAAAACTTTTCTACGCTTTAACAAATACCCATTATTATACCCAATATCCAAATTTTTGTAATAAAACTTCATGATTATATGTTTAACATTGTTTGGTCCATATTGTTCATAAATAAATCAACTAGAACATACACTTTACTAGTATTACCTTTATACATTTAAACTACAACTTTAGGCTTCAAGTAAATGCTAGATATTATGTATAAGACCAAGAACCAACTTGTACTCGTCCCACCCCCTTGATTTCGTGGGATAATACCCACCTAAGGGAACCAAGAGCTCACAAACATCACCAACTTGATTTGTAGAACCTAGTTTCACTATAATACAAGTATGTAGAGAAAAGAACACATACATACACTTGACACTTAATAAAAAGATCAAAACCTCTCCTTTTCTCTCCTCTCTAGCTCACGGCATACCACAAGGACCATACTCAATCCATACAAAATTTTCTACAAATATTTACATACATTCCTACAACATATCTAAGATACCTCAAGGTGATTTGAAGCATTGGTTAACCATTTAAAAGGATTAAGCAAGATTAGGGTTTTCATTAGAAAACTAGGGTGTCAAGAGTGCAACTTTGGTTTATTATATCTAAACAAGGTTTAATACTTTGGTTTCATCACACTACATCACATTTAATTGTTATCTATAAACCTTATGACGCTCCCCTACTTTTATCATTTTATGTTGTTTTAATTTCTATATAACTAAAATCCCATTTAGGGTTTTAAACATGTTAAATGGATAACATACTTGTGATAAAGGAGTTTTGTACACTTTTTTCATATTATATGTTATTGTAAAAACCCTTTATGTCTTTACATTTATCATTTTATGTGTTTATATGCTCTATTTAGCAATATCACCCGTAGGATACTTTTAAACATGTAAAACATATTTTTACTTGTGGTTATGATTTTGTACACTTTTACCTATGTTATGATGTTGGTAATATCATGTTAAAATGGATTTATAAGTGTTGTACACTCTTGGTTTAAGTATAAAAAGTTCAAGTATAAACTTGTAGTTAAAAAGTATATAAAAACAAAATTATATAAATATACCCCAAAAGATATATAGGGGATATTTTGGTTTGTATTTTGTAACAGCTAGATTATATTTTATAAAAATAGTACGTCTCATGACAATTCCAAAAATGTAAGAAACTCAAAAAACCGATTTATAACGAAAAAGATACGACGATTTCAAGTTTACGTTAAATATATACTTTTATAAAACTATTTTTATAAAAGTTACTATTCACCATAGAAACTTATACTTTTAAAACATCAATAAATCGATAAAACTTTTAAATACGAAGACGTGCTCGAAAGAATCGCTAAAAACGGAGTTAAAACGAATAAGTTACGACATTTACGAGATTTACGATAACTAAATCTATAAAAATAAATATATAACTGTTATGAACAGTAAAAATCACTATTCATCAGAAAACTCAGATTTTGAAAATGTTATATTTTGATAACTCGTCTTAATACGAAGGCGTGGACGTAAGAAACGAAAGAAACGGACTTAAAACGAGAAAGTTACGCCAGTTTTACTAAAGTATACTTATAAACGTTTTTACTTTATAAATATGATTTCACTAAAACGATTAGATGGTGATGTAGCTATATAGAATTATATGTGGTATTAGTTAATCAAAGTACTATATTACTAGGGAGTTTCATAATGAGGCCTCTTCGGGGTGGCGTATCGACGAGTTGTTGGATTTACGATTTAAAGTGTCCTAGCTCCTCATACGTCACTACATGACCTCTTAATTATGATAGCCCGAACGATAGTATGATGAGCTATACGACCTATAAATAATCAAAGTGTTTAGTACTTATACGACCTATATTGGATTAGGTTGCCTTCGGATTCCTTCGTGACGCATTTTTCTATTGTGAATACTTGTTGATTACCATTCACTCGAGGTGAGTTCATAGCCCCCTTTTTACTACGTGATTGTTTTACAAAATCTACGGGGTGAATTACATTGCTTGTTTTACTATTGGACACAAGTGTTTTTCTAAGTGTTTTCAAAGTGTTTACAAAGTGTATGCTATCCAGATTACTGCCTGAATATTATTGCTAAGTTACCTTATTGCCGTGAAGTCCCTATTTATCATGAACCGTTAATTGCTATTGTAGTAAGCGCGAGTGTTGTGGATAGATCTATCGGGACTGACAATCCCCACCTTTCCTTGGGTCACTAGTTTGATCAAGGTGCATTTAACATTGAGAGGTGTTAGGTTGTTGGCAAGCATCCTATATTCTGATTGGGGCACAAATCTAGTTAAGGCTTCGGGGTCATGAGCTTAGTGCAATAATAAACGTTTTGGACTACTGAATGTGTTTCAGAGTCTACTATTACTTCGATCTTGTGGTCCACCCTTTTTACCGATAAACCTATGATTTCACTCAACCTTTGTGTTGACTTTTAGCATGTAATTTCAGGTCCTAGGGTATGAAGATTGGAGGGGAGCCGTGGCGGATATCAATGAAGACGGATTCTGTGTTTTATCTATATTCAATGCAACTTTTATTATCTTTAAAAACTTAAGTCATCTTTTGGGTATTATGAAGCTTTTGTTTAATTAAATATGTACTTGAAATGTTTATTACTCTTTTAAAACATATGGGACCTAATGTATAAACTCTGATATTTTGCTATGGCATCGAATGAAATCTTGTCTTAAACGTCCATTTATGGTCGTTTCCTATATCTTGATTGTTGTACTTTGACGTAGCACCCCATTGTTACCATTCCGCTGCTACCTGATTTTGGGGGTGTTACAGATGGTACCAGAGCCAAGGTTATAGGGAACTGGGTCATTTTCAAAACCTAGTCTATAACCACAAAGTTTAAAGGTTTTCTTTTCTTTCATTTTTAAATACAGAATCCTTCATCGCTATCCAGAGCTGAAGTCATAGAGAACTAGGTCGTTTTCAAAACCTAGACTATGACCATGTTTTTCACCAAAATATAAAAAAAATAGAGCTTTCCCTTGTTTATCGATATTCGCCGGCGGCGTTGCTCCCAGGTATCTTATATGCACTCTCTTTGCATCCCTACTACTATACATGGATGATTCAATATTTAATACTAGACTATGATTTCGTTCTCGTTAAACGATCTATCATATGACGTCTTATTATTTACCATATACGTTCTGTTATAATAAAATTGATCACTCTGATTTTCGTGTACTTACCGATTTCTCATTTTTCTCCCTTGAGCGTCAATGCTGGTATTATATAAGGATACCTATACATATGGACTAATTTCTTCTTGATCTCTTATGATTAACTTTGATCATTTACGCAACTTTACTTTATTCCCTTTTGATGATATTGAAAATTCGGCATATTTTGTAAATTCTACTAGTTACCTTACCATTCGACTCCGAGTTGGAACACTCTTCTTATGATTTTGAATCGCACATGTTGTTTCGTAATCCATCGTTTTGAAGTCTTCCAGTTGAATGGAGTACACAATTATCTTGTCACCCATATCGTGTCACTATATGGAGCACCTACCTTAACACATGACTCTTTACGTTCATTTGTTGAGTGAAATATTTCTTACCGTTCTTTTTCTTTGACTGCTTTTGCGTTCGTTCGGATATTCTTTATACTTGCTATTATCTATCGCTTTACAAACAATCTCGATGTCAACCCATAAACCATTTTACTACCATTTTGTTGTCACCCTATGAGCTACTTCACGTTCACTTTATTGACTATTTCATTACGTTATAAAACTATTTGATACCATTTCGTACACCACACTATTTTGACGAAAATGAGTATTTCATCGTTGGCCCTCAAATATACATAGCCTAATCACCTATGTATATTTGGTGCATAGACTGATTACCTATGCATTCAGGAAGAACCATGCCATGCTGAGAGTAGTCACCTTAAATTTTGTCGAATTCAATTTTCCACTCATATTTCCGCATCTCTTCTCTAAACCCATACCTTCTTCAGGTGTTGCAACCTGAGCCTTGAGGACAAGGCTCTTCTAACCAGAGGAGACTGTAACATTCGTATTTTCAGGCATTTTATGACGTCATTTATTTCGTCATTATTTCACTATTTATTTTTTTAGTCTCGTGCGCATTTACTTTTAATTCTTATCACATAATTAAATCGCGTAAGCTAATTTTTTTTTTTTTTGCTTTTCATTTAACGAATAAAACAAGAGAAATATGATTTTTATACACTATTTCCTGACATGAATAGTGTTGGTTCATTTTTAATAAAAAAAATTGGCAAAACATTTTAGAATCATTTATATAATATTTATATGAGTTTTAAATTTATAAATATTATTTTACAAGACGATTAACCTACTTATACGATAACATTATACAAACGATAAAAGCATTATTTTATCTTTTTCGAAAGTAATAATTTACTTTTTGTATTTTATTTTTATTGGTTACGTAAAGCGTTTACGTTTCGCAATTTAATACATTTAGGCATACCCGGAACCACCAAAATTAATCTACGCTTCAACGAATACTCAATTTTATTTCCAATGATCAAAGTTTATAAAACTTTACCCAAGTATATATAGATAGGACGCCCCATTTAAAAGGAAAGAAAACAAAGACTTTAACAAATACAAGTACTTACAATTGAAAAAAAAAACTACACATTATGTTACTTGCATTTTTTTTACCAACAATGTACAAGTAACCATTCTTATTATCAAGATAGAAAAGACCTAGCAAACATCACCCCTTAAAAAGATGGGATGATCTCTACATATAGGAACATAAAGACACTAATATTAATCATCCATGTTTTGCTCATCTTGTTCCCTTGAAAATTCCAACGCCTATCTCCCCCTTTGATTTTCCTTGTGTCAAAAGTTAGCTACATATGAACCACCCTTTAGTAGTATATATTACTTACATGCAAGTTTATAACATTCACAATCATTTTATCCTTACCAAAATTATTATTTTTTTCTCTTCCTTTGGCTTACCATACCCACGGCTCAAATACCCACACACAACCCAAAACAAAAATTTTGATCATCTCATACACACAGCACACAACATATCTTACAGGCTTACTAAGATGGTTTGAAGGTTTGGTTTGTTTGGGGTGTGAGCCGCGGCTAGGAACAAAAGGGACGACACGGGTGCATTTTTTTCCGTAAGCTTTGTGAGCCTTCCCTTCTTATTATTATTTCGAATTGTTTCGTTCATGTGATTAGGATTATTTTTATATGTGTTGAAATCGAATTTGGAAACTTGCGGCGAGGAAATAATAATGATAATGATGTTAAAGTTGGATTTAATATGAAAAAAATAAGGCATATTGAATATAATTTTTGATGAAGGAGTTTATTGGTCGAAAACGAATTTAACTGCCTTGTTTGTAACGGGTCCACTTGACCAGAAAACATCTCTATGTTCGGGGTTCGATAATTTTGAAAAGTTTAGATTTATGATTAAGGAATAATAAATTAAGCTTTCCAAGACGGTCCAGTTTTGATAAAAAATGGATTCTAACTTCACCAATAACGAAGAAACTGGATGCTAGATCGAAATAGTACACTTCGTAAAAACAAAGTCATTTAAAAAACTTAATTAAATCTGACAGAATTAGTATAAATTATGTTTTGAGCACATTCGAGGCCGTTTCGCCTTCCGGCGAAACACGAAAGTTTGTACGTAATGACGTTTACTTTTCGTGCGAGGTTATTAATTTAATCGCTATATAGCGGGTCAAAACTAAGTCAACTTGTAGAAGTCAACGATATATAAGTAATATTAATTATGTTTTCGAGATATTTTTTTTAGTGATAAAATAAAGTCGAATAGAAATTATGATAGTACTTATTTTCGAGATTGTTAATCGGTTTTAAAAAAAAAACCGAAAAGTCTAAAATCGTAACTTTTTGTAAAATCAAGATAAATTTCGATATATAGAAAAAATTTTTTTTAATTGATTAATTAAGCGTCGAAAGTCCGACGATATAAATAAATATTATTATAAGTATTACGAAATGTTGAGACTTACTAAGAATAGCAGTTTTTCGAAAATAGTAACTTTCTAAAAATAGTAATTTTCCGAAAATATAAAGTTTTCAATAAATTGATATAACTTAAGATTGGATGGAAAATAGTATATAAAATATACTAAGTGTTAAGGTTTAGGACGCGCAAGTGGATTTCTCATCACATATATGTATGTATGTATATATATAAATATACATAATTTCGTCGTAACGACGTACGCCCTGTTGATCGTATTTTGTACGTATTATAATTCGAAGCGACATTAATTTTATTTGTCGCAGATCGAGATCGTTGGCTAGCATAAATCTTTGTGATTTGATTTGACTTATTCGATCGTGATCGTTGATCAGGTGATTCATCATGAGTCTCCCGCATTTCAATCTTTTTCAATGTTTTTATAAACCCGCGAGGGAATACATGCTTGTTTACCAAACTTGTAAATTTTACTACATACAATTACCTTCAAAACTTTGTGAGTTCATAGCCCCCACCTTTTCTCTTTTAATGTTTTCTTAAATCTGTTTCGGGTAGAAATACGTGCTCGTTTTACTACAAACTTATTGGATATCTATACGTAAGCGTTACATGATTATTTGTACTAACTTTGATTTGTTTACTAATTGATTAGATCGTGAATACTATATTTAAAACCGTGAATTTTAGACATGATGTTTTACTACGGACACAATGTTTTACAAAGTGTTGCTATCCAGAGTTCCTTCTGCTGAAAATTATTGCTAAGTAACCTTATTGCCCCCGTGGAAGTCCCTACTCATACATGAACCGTTACTATTGCTATTAGTAGTAAGCGCAGAGTGTTTGTGGATAGATCTATCGGGATTGACAATCCGCCCCCTACTTTGGTCACTAGATTTTGGTCGGGTGCATTTAACATTGAGAGGATGTTGGTTGTTGTCAAGCATCCTATATTCTGATAGGGCACAAATCTAATTAAGGCTTCGGGGTCATGAGCTTAGTGCAATAATTCATGTTATATATTAGAACTTGGTGAAATGTGTTTCCCTTTTCTACCTTACTTGATATGAACATTCGAATACGTAAACATTACTAAACATTACTAGATTTATTAACAACCTTCATGGATTTGGGAACATAAAAACTTTGAAATGTCGTAACGCTTCTTTTCTTACTGCAATATTTCTTAAATTATTTCAACACTGATTTTACTTAAACCTATGAATTCACCAACATTATTGTTGACGTTTTAGCATGTATTTTCAGGTTACTATTTTGCTAGTGGAGCATTGGGAGCATTCGAGTCGCGCGGATGAAATGTTTTTGAAAGGCTTAATAACTTTATACCTTTCGACAAACTTAAAGAAAATGTTTCTAAGCATTATAAATGGGAATCCTTTTGTAAACTCTGATTTTTAATATAACAGAATGTGAAATTATTTAAACGTCGCTTTTGAGGTCTTTTCGTGACTTGTGCGTATGGACTATGAATCGCACCCCATGTTACTATTCCGCTGCCATCCATTTGGGGGTGTGACATAAAATTCCCAGTATAGGAGGTGGACACGCATTAAACCCTAATCCGTTTTTACCACTTATCCATTATCTGTCCTGTTAAAGTTTTACTTAGGTTTTATGAATTTTCAATTTTTGTAGCGTAAGTTGAAACCTCATCTTTTTCGTTTTTGTAGCCTACTCCTGAACTTCCCTTTTAAAGCTCTGTCATATCTAAATCTCTTAAATTAGATTTCTCGTTTAAGAGTTTTTATATCTTTCCATACCAGACTTATTTTTCTTAAAGACTAACAGTCTAGGTCTTCTACAGATTTCTAAAACCAGTTTTTAAAGAACAACACTTACCCTAGCTGTCTTAAGCTCTTTAACTATTGTTTCATTTTGTTCTTTTAAATCTTTTACACATTCAAAACAAGATGAACAACAATTTGAGTCATTAGATACCTCAGAGTTTGTAGAAGAACTTGAACTTGTTAAAGAATAAGCCATGAGAGCAAAATTAGTTAAGTTGTATTGAGACGCTTAAGAGAAATGACAAATTTTTTTCAAGTTGTTGAGTACCTTTTCAAAGATCATTAAACCATTTTTGTGATTTCAAAAGCTCAGCCTCAAGAATAAACGCTTATCACAAGATTCTTTTCTCATTCTATCCATATTCACGATTTCACTCAATCAAATACATTCGGATTCACACAGTTAAAAGAACATCTTGAGACATGATTTGTTGTAAGAGTCAATCATTTTCTAAAAATAATTCTTTCTTAGAAATTTCCAAACATTGTTTGTCAACTGAAAACTATTGAACAGCAGCGTCCATTTGGTCAAAAACTGTCTGTACTTCCATTATTTCATTTAAAAGATCTCTATCAAAAACATTGAAGATTCTTTTAAAGATTTTAGAAATGGAATAATTTCATTGTTAAAAACAAACTTTTGTATGTTCAAACCGCCATTCACACTTTCTTTACGAGCATCAGTAATTCCTCTTCTCACCACATCCTCAAACATGGCGAGGTAGAATTTAACTTTTAAGCGGGGGCAGGCATCCTAACTCACCTTAGGTAGTTCACTGGGAACTTCCACTTTGACAGGTGGTGGATTAGAAGATTCAATGGTAGGATTGGATATACGAAACCAGAAAGCTTGTTCAGCATCCAATTCTTGTTGTGGAGTAAAACGTTTCCCAAAATCTTCAGATAGTCTATTTAATTTTTCATAATCAATAGGTTTATGAGAAATGTTTTTCTTAATAACCTCTGGATCCTTTCCTTTTTTAGACATTTTTGATCGACTCTTTTCTTCCAAAATCAATGTTTCCTCATCATCAATCACAGGCATAGCAACATGTTTATCAGAAATAACAATACCATCATACAAGGTTGGTTTAATCCGCTGAGCTTTCTTAAGGTGAAACGGATTTTGATAACCTAGAGCTTGTTTGTGTATATTATCATAGAAGGCTTGTGGCTTAGTTAACATATGCACTGTTTGAGCAGATTGACCCACTTTAAAAAGAATATTATCAAGTTCCTTTATCTTCTTTTCCAAATCAATTTCGTTTTCCATATATTTATCTTCCTTTTCTTTGGATTCACTTTTGAAAACAGTGAATGTTTGCAATAAACATTCCTTTTCTTTGATTTGTTTAGAAAGATTTTGCTCAAGTGAGTCAACTTGTTCTTTCAGTGCAAGCTTCTCCTTAATCATATCATCCATTTGAGAATCAATCATTTTTTCACGACTACTTAAATCAATATTAAGATGTTGTTCAAAAGTTCTGACTCGTTCTTTATATATCTCTAGCTCAGCAGTTAGTGATTCACGATATCTATCCCTTAATAGCCATTTCCCAATTCATTTATAGATTAAACATTTGTTTTGAACATTTTTCTATCACAATAAAATCGTTGTATCTTGTTGTAGCCCACAAATGATATCTTGAACATTTTTCCTGTTGTGCTTCTTACAAATATTGAATACAAAAGATATTGCTATCCTTAATGATTATCTCATTATCTATAAAATCCACAGCTGGTGGTTGTTCAAAATCTTGCATTGCATGCACACCTTGATTTTCCATATCATTAAGATAGGTTTCAGAATGAGGTACCTCTGAGATACATAAACTATAATGGAAATGGTGGCATCATGAGAACCACCGCTTTTGCATTGAGAGATCATCACAGTCAGAATCATAAGTATCAAGATCCTCAGTCTGAAAAGAAGCATTGTTTGGAATGATTGTCTGAACAGCTTGACCATCTGGAACCCCTGGATCTGCAAGAAATGCGAGTTGCTCTTCATCCAAAATTTGTCCAGCTTCTTAAGCTTCAGCTAACATTGCTTTTTCCTTATACCATGCTACATTTCTTGGTGGCTTCGGCTGAGTGCATTGCCTAGCCATATGTCCTTCACCTTGACAGTTGTAGCATTTAACAACCTTTGCCGGTCCACTTGCATTATTTCCCCCTGATCTAGTAGCATTACTCTTATACCCAGTACCAAAATAACTTTGTCCTTGTCTCCTATGTACTTGTTGCACTGTAACCCTGCCATCTTGAATAGTAGCATGGTTTCTTGGATTCGAGGAAGTCCTAAGTTGATTATTGGTTGAGGGGAACCTTGAAGAAACTATAGTTGTAAGAAAAGCCATTTCCTTGTTGAGACAAACAATTGGATCATCTCTTTGAGAGAATACAGGAACAGCAAAATCTGAGTCCATAAAAGGTGACTCGGTCAATGGTTGTGTAGTAACTTGAGGTGATTGATAAGCAATTTGTGGAACAGATGAGGTTTGATGATTCATTTGAGACTGATATGGATATGATGATGGAATGGATGACTGATTAAATTGAGGTTATTATGGATAAGTAGATGAGTAATGTTTATTGGGATGAATTGATCTAAACTGAGATAGTGAAAACTATTTTTGAAGTTGAGGATTGTTGTATGAAGACTGATAAATGTTGAAGTAAGGTGGTGTCATTTGTTAACTTGCTACAAATGCAAGTGGATCTTGATTGTGTTCACGCATAAGACAGACTTCATTTGCATGGAGTTCGTGTTATTTAAGATAGGCATGAAGCTGATCAAAGTTTGTTGTATGCAAATCCTTCACTAGCTTGAAATCCGTCACAAATTTGCTCCATTCCGGTGGAAGACTGTTTAAGAACTTTGTATTAACTTGAAATTGCTTGATTTTCATGTTGTAGATTGATGTATATAATTCCTTAGCTAGTTTAGGTAAAACACCTCACTTCTCATTCTTATGGTGAAAATCTCATAAAAAATCTCTTGTCCCTCCTCTTCATAACCCACAGGCCCCCAAAACCAAAACCCTAACCATCCATAAAATTTATTACACATTTCAAGTGTTCCTACTTCATATCTAGATACCTTAGGGGGGGGTGTTCTGAAGGTTTTGGTGGTTAAGGTTTACACGTGTTAAAATACGGAAAGGTTCAAGATTAGGGTTTTGTTGAAATTAGGGTTTTCAAGGTGTTGAAAGCTAGGGTTTGTTTGCTAAACAAGGGTTTAGATCTTGTTGTTCATCATCATACATCATATTAAGGTTATCTAAAAACCTTAATCTCTTTACATTTGTGATTTTATGTGTATATAATGGTTATATAGTTAATCACCATCTAGGAAAAGTATTAACTTGTAAAATGGATTTTTAAACTTGTTTATGGTTTGGTAAACTTTTACATATGATATATGGATGTTAACATCATGTTATAATAGAAGTACAAGTATTGTACATGTGTGGTTTATATATGAAAAGTATATATAAACAAGTTACCTTAAAGTTTTTACTTTATATAAACGTTATGGAACAATTATAAATATTTGACATATGTCTTGTGTTCATGACATTTTGGACAATGAAGGACTAAGGACCCTAAGCATGTAAGATACATGGTACATATGGTTGTAAAGGACTTGTAACAAAGTGGATAAACTAGAAAGTTACAAAACCAAGTTAAAACATATTTTTAACAAAATAATCAAAGGGTCTGATCAAAATTCGATTTTTAACATATTTATTTTATTATTTTTTATATAAAATACTAATGTCCCAAGGATGTTATGTGCATGTAGAGACTCGAGAAGAAAAAAACGGACTCTTATAACGAAGGAGATACGACATTTACAAGTTACGCGACAATAAACGCGTTTATAAAAGAAATTTTATAAAAGTTACTGTTTATCTCAGATATGAATATTTTGAAAACATCCTTAATTATATATAAATTTTAATTACGAAGACGTGCTGGAAAGAATCACTAAAATCGGATCTAAAACGAATAAGATACGACCTTACGGTTTTACGTTAATTAAAGTTATAAAAATAAGTTATAAATGTCCCATGAACAGTAAAAAACATTGTTCGCCTGGGGATCCTAATTTATGAAAACTGTTATATTTTGTTCACATCGACTTAATACGAAAGCGTGGACGTAAGAAACATCCCAAACGGGCTTAAAAGGGAAAGGTTACACATATTTTATACTTGTGCACTATTTTCTGACATGAATAGTGTTGGTTCGTTTTTAATATAAATTTTTGCAAAACATTTTTAGAATTCATTTATATATATTTATCATGTCCTAAACTTTTTTAAATATATTTTACTAAGACAATTGAAATATTTATTCGTTTTTCGAGTACATCACTCGGTTAATATTTATCAAATGCCAAATTTAATATTATTTCCAACTCAATTAGATGGTGATGTAGCTATATAGAATTATATATGGTAGTAGTTATTCAAAGTACTTAGTACTCATACGACCTATAATTAATTAGGTTGCATTCGGGCGTATTTGTGACGCATTTTTCACGCATTTGATTTACGTTGTTAACTCATCCACTCGAGGTGAGTTCATAGCCCCACGTTTTACATTTTATAATGATTTATAAGTTTTGGGGTGAGAACATGCTTTGTTTTATAATTGGACGCAAGTGAACATTTCATATTTAAACTGATTACGTGTTTGCCTAAGTAGCGATAACCCAATGTGCCCACTATCATGAACTATAAATCACTTGGAGGGTGAGCGCGAATGTTATAAATAGATCTATTTGGGGGTGACGCCCCCGTTCGGGTGATTAGCTATCACTGGTGTCGAAACTACCTAGCCAACGAACGTATTATACCACTGTCGGATATATTGGGATTGTTTCTGGGTTAGAACATCCTCAATGGGGCAATGTAGGCAATTATATTGCAATTATTTTGTCGAGCTTCAGTGCATAGCTTAGTTGAAACGTACTTATATTTTTTTTGATGTTTAATTTAATGTTTTATCAAAGGGGAAATATTGAGGTCTTTCACTTATATAATTCACAAACCTATGAATTCACCAACTTTTGTTGACATTTAAAGCATGTTTTTCTCAGGAGGTCATTAAGGCTCGTGGTGCAAGGGATACATTGGTGGTCATTATTTTGGAAGTCATTTGCATTAAAGATTTGGTTGCATTACATTTTGGAGAAATATTTGTTATGAACTAGAATCTTTTGTATATTCAACAAGACTAAGTAATGCTTGGACTTTGTAACAAATACTTTGCTAAATCCAATGTATCGGTTTTAAACGACACTTTTAAAGGCCGTTCTTATATATCTTATGTTATTGATCTATGAAGTAACGCTCCCAAACCTATATTACGCTACGACCCATTTTGGGGGTGTTTTAGTTTATTACTATTGGTAAAAGTTTAAAGATCCCTACCCTATATCATTCTTCATCCTAACCCTTGGTTAAACTCGGATGAGGATGTGATCGAACACACATGTCTATTCCGTCATTACGGCCATGTATGTGTGATTCAGCTGCCTTGTTGGTGTGGTACTTTTGGTGAAAGATTGTAGAATGATCAACCCTAAGCCTTATAAAAAAACCTATTTTACCTTTATAAACTTGTTACTCCTTAGCTCTAGTGGTGGAGATGTGTATCCTTGCCAAGCCTATGATAGAATACCCGTCATGACCGAGCAATTGAGCAAATTAGTTACATGTTACCACATAGATTAGTTGAGTGATTTGAGTGTTTTCATCTTCCTATTTCGTGAGGTGTTTGGTTGTGTAATTGTAATATATCAAATAAATGGTTAAACAGAAAAATCCTTAGGGATACATTTCATAAACTTCTAAAGGCTACTTGAGGACAAGTAGGATTCAAGTGGGAGATATTTGATGACATCAAATAAAGTTACTTTTATAGCATCATTTATCCAATGTAAATAACTCATTTTGTATAATTATTGTAAAGAATTGTTACTTAATTGTTTGTATTTGAGAATTGCAGTAATTATGGAGTACTTGGTGAAGATTAGCAAAAAGGCACGCATTCTGAAGCTTAAACGAAGACATTTGAAGATTACTGTTCCAAAATCCTATACGCTGTATCCATCAAGGAAGATACGGCGTATCTGTGCCCGCACTTCACTAAAGACCACAAAGGAACAAGATTCAATACGCCGTATCTAGAGAAGATCTATACGCCGTATTCAAGTTATAGTAATAGAATATTCTGAAAGATATCGAACGTGGTCCCTACTCCAAGAAATCCCCGATACACCATATTGACCTCAGCCAATACGCCGTATCAACCAAATTCTAGACCTTATAAATAGAAAACCTAAAAACGGGTTTTTAGAGTGCTAAATCATATTTTCGATACCTTAACCATAAAATTCGATTTTCAGAAGAGAAGAAGAGCAGAAAAGGTCTCGCAACGTAATTAATTCCATAGGAGACAACTTGTAATCTCTTATACTCTTGTAATCGTTCAGTTTTTGGAATCATTCGTTAAATCGGTTAGTTTACCTTGGCTAAATTATTACTCTTGTATTGATTATGACGTTTGAAGGCTAATACCTTCAGGTATTAGCCATTATTTATGAAGATTTGAATGTTTGGTTTTGTTTATCTCGATTTCTTAATTTATCATTGATTGCTTGTTTATGTTTATCAGTTTATACTTGTTTATGTGCTTTTGTATGCGTCCTATCATTCAACTGGATCTAGTGATACGGACCAAGTAATCTAGATGCCGGGATGGCTCTACATATAGTGATTTATACATCTAGACCAATAGTATCACGAATAATAACCTATGTTTGGCCTTAGATTGCGAGCTTAGTTGGACCGGCAGGTGACCCTTGGGGTCAACAAGTACGTTCTCAATTAATTGGTAAAGACTTGGTTAGTGGACTACTAGTGTATGAATTGCCTCTAAGCAGTAAGTGGGTAAAGTCTCTATGAGCTAGGGTTTAACAAGATCACCATTGCTTTAATCCCTAAGATAGAGTATAATAAGCAAATAAGGATGCTTTATGCGGATACATTTAATTGTGACAGAATTCTTCGTATTTAGGTCTTAGGAAGAAGTACCGCCTAAGTCTTAAGAATGATATGCCGCCTCGAGATAAGTAATCATTGCACTAAATAAACAAACCAACGTTCTAATTGGATAAATAATGGTTAATACAGTTTTCTTATATTTGGCTAGACCGCTCTTTTATCTTCTGTTAATTTGCTTGTGTGCGTTGTTGTGTCTTGAATTGATTTAAGTCACCACAAAACCCGTGCCAGTCTCTTAGGCTAAAAACCCCCTTATCCGTTAGATTTAGGATTAACATAGGTTTAGCATAGGTTTAACATATAATAGAATTAACTTAGTTTAGATAATCTAAATATTAATAAATTGAAAGATTGTTTCTCGCTCTTAGTGATCGACACCCTACTTACCACGAAACTCCCATCTGACTGGGTACACTGCCCGTTAAAGTGTTGTTTTTGGTAAAGTCGGCAAAATATAAATTTAAAACTGGAAACAAATATTACAAGCATACAATGACACATTAGCAAATAATGTTAGTTCACCAACGCAACCACTGTATTAAAATGACCAACCATTGTTTCCCTTTTTCTTTTGTTCGAACCCCAAACGCACCCTTTAGGGGGTTTCATAAATTTTTCGTCTTTATTTTTTAGAAAATGCACCGTACAACTAACATCTATGAATCATTAGGCTACTAAAAGTACAAGAATTTTTAAATAAATGCCAACTTACAAAGAGGGTTTTGAAGACGAGATCGACACGAACCCAACAACCTAAATGTTGTTTTTATGTTCCAACGCTTATTAGAATCGACCCGAATATATTTTATCCTTCACGTTCTTGATCAAAATTTGAAAATTTAATGGTTTGTGTGTGGTTTGTGGTTCGGACGAGACAAGAAAAGAAAGGAGGAGAGAAAGAAATTTTAGTGTGTGTTTTATTTTGTGTAGTATGTGTTGGTGAAATGAAGATTTTAAACAAGAGGTACATGGGATTCTTAGACAAAGTTCCTAAAATCAAGCCTTGTGGCCTCCTAGGGGTGGCCGGCCTTGGTGGCATCCAAATGAGGCTTCTGATTGCTTTGTTTTGTGTCGGGTTACCTTATCGTTCATAGTTTGTGATTTTAAAATGTGACCCGAAAGCTTCTTGCATTTTTAACAGATTTAAAAATATCTTTACATAAACTTAGAGTATTCACACCATAGGTTTTATAGATAAACTACTTTGGATTAAGTATAGGCCATTTACGGACGTGCCGGAACGCGTTGTTTGACATTTTAAGCCATTTGCGGGACAAATCTCCTGGAAAGTAATCAAATGAGGCTGAAAACCTCTAAAAAGGAATAATACATGAATTAAATGATCTATTGACTAAAGAAATTATTGGTTGACTATCGTTAACACGGTAATTGTCTAACAAAAACAATAAAAGTCAAAAAGTCAAAGGACTTAATAGAATATTATGGGACTAGAAAATTGGCAATGGTTACATAAGTGACCAATGCAAACGTGAGTGTTTAGAAAGTGATAATTTGAAATAAAAGACTCATTATAGTAGAAAATTATTGACTGATAGCTGGTTACACCATAACTGTTTACGCACCTTAAAAGTCAACAAAAGTCAAAATCTTTTATAGAAATTCGTTGAGGTGGAATTATGAAAGTATGTAGTCATAGTATTTTGGGATACTATAACCTAGAAAAAATCACCAGTTATCACAGTTGTATCATTCGATTGTTGACCGATTGTCAAGGTTCGTCTGACAGCTTGACCGATACTTGAGATTCTCCTAGCAATCGACTTTGAGGTTCGCCTAAGCTAATTCAAACCCAAGGAACGTTTGGGTGACTTAGTGAGAAGGTTCGACTGTAAAACTGATTCTTAAGGTCAAGATTTGCTTGTTTGAGTGAATATGTGGTTCGCCTATTATAAACTGAATCGTGGTTCGCACGATTTGAGTGTTTCTTTCTTTCACTTGATCCTTTCTTTGGCTTGTTATTGTAAGTTTATTCACAAACCTGTTTGAAAAACGCATATATTGAAAAAACACGTGTAATATCCTTGAAAATAAGTTGTTAAGCACAAGTATAAGCTATATGAAGCACTGTTTGACCTTTCCGTAAACTATTTTGACTAGAAAAATGATCAGTTTGACCATAAGCAACTGTTTTGACCAAATAAGCAGTTTGACCGAATAAGCACAGAATTAAACTCAGAAAAACGTAATAAGTTGTAAATCCGTCTGAATAAGCTTAAAAATGACTGAATAAGCTCAAACTTAAACCAGAATCCGATAAGCCCTAAATGAACTGATTAAGCACACAAATAAGCTCAGATAAGCTGTCTTAATGCACATAAATAAATAAGCACATAAGTTGTCTCAATAAGCACATAAATACTCACAAAATCAGCCTCAATACTCTCGAAACAAACACCAAATAAGCACGGATAAGCACAAGAATAAGCTCAACGACACGATCTCGATCTCAAAAACACAACAAACACATGAAATGTACACTAATCCACAATCGTTGGCAACTGATACCACATATTAGAATGATAAGATCATGATTGATGGATATAATGTGTGTGAATTTAGGTGTAATAGTATGTGTGTGTTTAGAGAGAGAGAGAGAGAGAGGGAGTGTATGTATTCTAGAGAGAGTGTGTGTTTTCCTTTTTCCATTTGATATTGATACAAATGAAATGGTGTGAGTGATTAGATCATTTTGGTGGCATTTATGCTTTATTTATACTTAGAGATGTGCTAAGTATAAATAAATTACAATAGTAGTCCCTATACTATTTTCTATTATGTACATTGATCCTAATCTTTATCAATTTTATTATTACATAAAAAATGTGGAATTTATCTTTAATTATAACATATAGAAAATCCATGACTAAATAAGAAGGTAAGTAAATAAGAAATAACTGAACGAGAAGCAAACAAGAAATATGTAAATGGGAAATAAATAAATAAGAAATAAATAGATAAGAAATAAATGTATAAGAAATAAATAAATACGAAATAAATAAATAAGAATTAAACATGTTTCGGCAACTTACCCGATACCTCAAGTTAATTAGATAAGACGTTCTTAATATAAGTGTTAACAATGTTTTAGACACACATATTAAATAATAAAAGTTTTATATAAAACTATATTTTCGTCTTTTAGTCAGATATTAAAATAATATTATTTATTATTTTGTCTTTTAGTCCGGTTTTTAAGAAAGCAGGTCTTTGTGAAAATATTTCTAAGTATAATATTTTTATAAAATTTCGGCATGACTTGTTTGTTTATAAACACTTTCCAAGGTCGTAGACCTATTCTTAAACACTTTTTTAACTAGACTAATTCCTGACAAAATGTCAAATTACTACGTTTACGCTACGTTTTATCCAAACACATTTTCAAACGTCTATTTTAACTCTACTAAACTTATATAAATATAAATTCAATAAATCGATCAAAAATCCATTCTAAATGTTCAAGTTTGCTTGTTTTTCACTCATATGTTAGTCCAAAATTATTAGTTAAGATTTTAGTCCATAGTTTTAGTCCAAAAATGAATTTTCTAGTTTACCCAAATAACCGAATATTTAATAATATCAATAAGCCAAAATACCAAAGTCAAACAAGCAAATGAAATAAGGAAATGAAATAAGTCACCAAAATAAGCCGAGACTCATTGGGCTTTTGTTGGGCCATTCGGTCCATTAAAACCTAAACGACACACCAAATTTATAATAAGCCCAAAAATGAATCCAATAAGCTATACAATAAGCAAATAAGCACATGGTTTATCAAAATAAGCTAAAACATAACCAAAAAAATAAGCCGAACCTCACAAGCCTAAGCCTAAGCCTCGGTTGGGCTTGGCTTTTTGGACCGAGGCTTCATAAGCCTAAGATAAGCCACAACGAGCTTATAAATAAGCCATTAAGCTACAAAGCCTTTTTAGTTTCAAAAATAAGCCATGAAAATAAGTAATAAAAATAGACCGAAAGTTTAATGGACCAAAACTTCATCTCTTTATTTTCCTTTTTGACCGAAACCATAATAAGCCATAATAAACTATAATAAGCACTCGTGTGCTTATTAATAAGCCAAAATAAACTATAAACATTTTTGGCACAACATTTTATTTCACCAACACAACCATAATATTACAATGATACTTTACACAATATTCCTTTTTATTATTTTTGAACCAATCCACACCTTTTTAGTGTTTTTGTAACTTTTTATCTTTTTATTTTTATAAAATAAATGTACAACTAGTGTTTATGTAATATGAGATTAACAAAAGTACAAATATTATTAAGAAATAGTTAACTTACAAAATGAGGATTTTAGGAGGAGATTAAGACAACCAAACAACCCAAACGTTGTTATTTACCCAACCAAATCACTAGAATCTAACTCGAGTATACCTAAGCTTCCATATTCTTGAAACAAGATGAAAAATTATAAGTTTAGGGGTGTTTTATGTTTGGTTCAACCCAAATAAAAGAAGAGAGAAAGAAAGGGTTTAATATGTGTGTTTTTAGTGTGTTTGGCGTGTGTGTTTAAAATGAAAGGTGTAGACAAATATAGGACAAGTTGGTTAGCAAAAGATGAGGATGAATGGGGCATGATGGGGGCCGGTTGGGCTAGATGGGGTATAGGGAATCCTATCTTAAATTTTTGGACACTTGTCGAGACGTGTAACGTGTTTAGTTCGTAAGTAACAGAATCCAGAAGGTTTAAGTTTTTAAGTAAGCGTTATAAATATTAAATAAAGATGTAAATGTTTAAAAAGAAATAATTCAAGCATAAAGTGAATTATTAACTTAATAAATTACAAATTTACAACCGTTAGCACAGTAACTGTTCTGCCAGGAAACAATAAAAGTCGATAAATCAGAGAGTTAAATAGTACATTTAAAGTCTGGAAAATTGACAAAGGTTACATCTTATAACTTGTCAGGCCCGTTCACTTCTCAATCGAATGACATTGTTAAAAGAACACATCGCAAGTTAAGAAAGATGAGTCGTGCTATGTTATCCGAGCAATCCATTCCACAAAAGTTTTAGTGTCACGCATTAGATATGACAACTTACATATTTAATAGGGTTTATATTAGAAAATTCATTAATAAAACACCCTACGGAATTCTTAGAAATAGGAAGCCATCATTAAAGTACTTTAGGGTCTTTGGTTGTAAAGTATTTATACTTAACACTAAAGTGCATCTCACCAAGTTCGACCCAAATTCATACGAAGGTGTGTTTCTAGGATACTCTCAAACTAGTAAAGCATACATAGTGCTTAACAAGGAAACAATAAGGATTGAGGAATTTCTTAACACTACCTTTGATGAGAGCTTGTCCGAGCCCAAGTCATCTTCTTCGGTAGAAGATGATATGATTGATGAACCCATAGTTCAAGATCTCAATGGGTCACCGTCATTATAAGTTAATGTTTCAGATGAAGGCTATCGCTAAATTCTAAAAGAAACTAGAGGTCACCCAATAGAATAAGTAATTGGTGAATTAAATGAAAGGACACTTAGGTCTAAGACTAAACAAGTTTAGGATTTTTGCATGATATTTTCCAAAGTCCAAATTGAACGAGTCTAGTGGAGGTTGTTCATGGTTGACATGCACCATAGGATATTGATTTGGGAGTGTGAGAGGTCAAAAATAAGAGTTGAAGTATAGAGGTCGTTTGCATACCCTTTTAGAGATATATGTGCTCTTAGAGCTTATGTGCTTATGTGTTATGTGTTAGGACTTATGTGAAATGCATGAAAGTTAAGCAACATTGTTGTTTTAACAAGATGAAGGATAGATGTCAATGCATTATTCAGACTATGGTTGACATATCTCGGATTCTACATGTCAAACCTATGTATTATAAACAAGAAATTTGATCTACATCTTGTCAATATTGTAAATAATCATCGCCTTGCATATTTAAATGTGTGAAATCGACTTATTCACAATATTGCATGCTCTATTCCCATGATAGACATGAAAGATTTGTTAGACAAATTCATTGACAAAATTACTTTGGATCACAACTCACCCTTGTGTTGAAAAAGTTACATTTGTGTCAACTTGTTCATGTTATGTGATCTAAATGTACATATATATGTAGGAACTAAGATTTGAAACTAGATCATTCAATTCCAATTAAACCTTAACTAAATCTCTTAAATCACCAAGCATAAATGTCTTCCTAATAGAGTAACTTACTTACAAAAGACATAACCACCTTAAACTTTAAGGAATCAAAAGTACTAAAATCCTATTATCCAATGGCTATTAACCATTCTCAATTCACATCTAACTCCTAGTATTTCACTATATAAGCACTTGTATATGAGCTCACTCACCACCCACATTGTGATCAATCTACCTTCTCACTAAGAATATGACATCAAAATATTTCATGAAATGGGTTGATTTCCAATACCACATTAGCTCCTACAAACCTTTTAAAAATCGCCCTTATCTTAAAGGCCGTCACTGAGACAAAAATTTCATATTCGCCACTGGCCTAAAACAACCCTTTGCTTGTTTAAACTGCCTCTCATTTATGAATCTACCATCATCCATTTACCCACGTCATATTCAAGAATTATACCATAAGTATTACTTTGATAGAATCACAACCTCTCTTTGCTTTCACATGTATGGGCATGATTATAACTGGTACCTAAGTGACTTTGGCAATATCCTAAACATATCATCCCTTGGAACCTTATTTTATTGCATGTTAACTAGCACCCTTAATTTTAAGAAAATTAGATTATATCACCTTAACTCGACCTCAACCAATCCTTCAATAAATGCTGCTCTTATTCAAAATGTAATCTTAAAAGAACAATTTCATTGTCAAATTGCCCCTCGACTTCATGGGATAAGTCAAAATTTCATGATCACTTGAAACCTTGGGCTGAAGTCTTGCTCACAAATGTGTTCATAGATATGAAGCAAAGAAAGAATTATCCGTAGTTGTTGGATATATGCTCTTTGCATTGAAATACACGCCACATTCAACTTTGCATATTTTTTGGAAAACAGAATGGATGGAATGAAATTCAACAGAGATCCAATTCCATTTGCTAAGATCATAACAACATTTGTTGAGTTCATCAAGAATGAACACCCAGAGGATGACTTTAGAGTGATAGAAGTGGATGATGTACTTCCCATGTCGGTTCCCTTCACAATGGACTCAATTGAATTCTAAAAAGACAACATAGTAGTAGAATGAAATCTTACTTGCACTGCTAATGTATGCTTAAGAAATATGGCTTACTTGCTTGAAATAAAATGTGTTTTGCTTTTGTGTTTAGAACCTATGTTATGCTCAACAAAAAGTAATTGGAGTCGTGAACATATATACATTTAAATGTTAAAAAAAACTGTATATGAATATATGCAACAATGTACAAATCACAATAATCCACATTCATACACACCCATGTTTTCAAGATTCCAAATGGTAAGCTAACCCATGTTGGACTTGCACATATATATGTTGATGAGGTATAGTCTCCCCCGGAACATCCGAAGGATAAATATGGCTTTGATACTTCTACCAAACTAACACGGGCTAAACTAAACAAACGCCTTTAGAGATGCTGACTTGTCGAAGGACAAGTCAGGTCTGGAGTCACCACCAGAATTCCGGAGAAGATGGTATGTCGAAGGACATGTCAGGTCCGGAGTTATTAGCTCGGTCCTAGCGCAGCGGTACCTAAGGGCAATCTGACAAAGGTACAGTCCTCGCGAAGGACCACATTCCTTGGTATGAAATATGGTTGAAAATTTGTACTAAGAAGGAGCCCCACGGTTATGTCTTGTAGTGAATCCCAAATAGTATAAAGGGAGGGTTTATTTCCCCAAGACTGAACACGCAACACCTACTTCAAACCATACTTTATATTCTCCGCATTTATCTCACAATCACCATACTTACTCTTACGCCGGAGTTGGTCCCGGAGTCACACCCTAGGGTGAGCTAACGGTGTTCTTTCTTATTTTTAGCTAGGAGACGAGGGACTAAGCTCCGGAGGAAACAAGCTGAACTCAATATTTATCACCGTTAAGGTCACTTTTACCAAGCCCAATCAGCCCACGTAAATTTACTTCAACATTTGGCGCCATCTGTAGGACCAGGCATCCCAATCTATCCAAAAGAAGAAAACTGAAAAAGGCATGATTGACTCACAACCGATGGAGGAGGAATTTCAGGAAGCGGGAACAAGGGACACGGGAAATGAAACCCATGGGGGACCCACCGAACCAGTCACAAACGCAAAAAACCCCTTCTCCTTCTCTGGCCTTCATCA
Organism: Tanacetum coccineum; assembly: GCA_026074375.1. NCBI lineage: Eukaryota > Viridiplantae > Streptophyta > Magnoliopsida > Asterales > Asteraceae > Tanacetum > Tanacetum coccineum. The sequence continues at coordinate 64,411 of BQNB010003166.1, read as the reverse complement.
AAGAAAAGATTGATGTATTAAGAACCATGATCAAAGAACATGACCAGCAAGCCAAGATGAAAGCTACATCAAGAAAACTTGCCTATGCCGATTCTAACAAAGAAGCTCCGGTCAGGTCGCTAGCCAGAGGTCTTTCTGATCGATTCTCTCTCGAATCTTTCGGCACATCTAACACCCACAGACAAACTCACTCTATCAGTAAAAGTCAGAGGACTCCCTCCAAGAACAAAGAACCAACACACTTAAGAATGTCAAGAAGGCTGGAAGACCGGAGCATAACCAAGGAGAAAGCAAGGAGGGAAAGGTCCAAATCCAGAAGAAAAAGTACGAACACCAAGAGACAAGCTCGGACTCTAAACATGAGGAAGGTTCAGATATGAAGACCTGAGTTCACCCTACAAAAGGCCTAAACCAACTCTTTTTACCTAAAGAATCACTCATTTCAAATATCATAGGAGGGCAAAACTCCCTCAGAACATCAGGGTATACGAAGGAAATAAAGATTCGAAGGATCATTTAGGTATCTTCTCAGCGGCAGCCGAATAAGAGGAATGGTTGATGCCCATTTGGTGCAAAATGTTTTGCCAAACCCTAAGGGGAGCGGCACGAAACTGGTTTGACGACCTGGACCCTAAAAGTGTGGACAGTTTCGAGGAACTAAGCCAAAAGTTCTTGGAAGAATTTTCGCAACAAAAGAGATATGCTAAAGACCCAACATAAATTCACGGCATCAAGAGGAGACTGAATGAGGGCTTACAAGCTTTTATGGACTGGTTCAAATCTAAAAGCTCACACATAAAGGGAGTTCCTTCGGTCCTACGTATCTCATCTTTTATGCATGGTCATGGTCATCCAGAACTCGCCAAGAAGCTCAATGACAAAATACCCAAGACGGTGGACAAAATGTTCGAAAGAGTCAGGGCCTTCATTAGGGGAGAAGTAGCTGCTGGGTCAGTGATGAGGTGTCATTTTATACACTTTTCCGGGGTCATTTAACCCCTTAAATCGTGCATTTATGCCCAAAATAGGTACTTAATCGTTCCTTTTCAGGTATTTAGCATTTGGAAGGCATTTGGAGGAAATACACGTGACTTAGGCTCATTTGGAGAAGAAACGGACATGACTATGAACCTACACCAACATCTCTTAAGATTATGTTCTCAGCGGATGGAGACGACATCACAAGATACACGTGACGCCGTCACGATTCATCCTACGACGGTGTCACAAGAATTCATGACGGCGTCAGATCACACGACCCAGCCCAATATCTAGAATATTCTCTTTCATGACGGCGTCACGATTAAAACGTGACGTCGTCATAGCGATTTTTCTATATATATAAATTCGTTTTTAGGGATTTAAGTGTGTAACTTTAGAGTAAAAAAGGGAGACGAACCCTAGTTCGTTTGGCAGCTTATTAGGACGATTTTAAGACTTCAAAACCCTATTCTACCTCCTTCAATTCATGTTTTAATCTAGTAAGATTATCTTAATCATTCAGTATGTCTTGTTGTTTGATTATTTATTGTTCATGTTTTATCTTTAACATGCTTGGCTAAACTCCTTATTGTGTTCATTTATGATTGTATGAAACCTATAATGTAGATCTTAGTGGTGTTGCTTCTTGTGATGAATATGCATGTTAGGCTTTAGAAAACAAGCTTTTGTCTGTATCGTTGTTGATATGTCTAGGGAAACATGATTGTGTAGAAAGGATACCATCGGGTAACAGTCTTCATACTACCTTTCCACTTATATGGTTGATCCACTTTTAATATATTTCAAATGCATTTAATATACTCTTGGGGGCCTTGTAATAGTCTTCATACTACCTTACTTATGTGTTGCCTTAATGGAATATTAAGTAGACAACAGGTTCGTGTAATCTGTTCATGACTTAGAAAATAATTACATAGATCATCACAAGTGTGACAAAGCAACAACACTAGGAGAAGCAATCTAGGGAGTAATACATGATTAAATAAATACAATCTTTTTATTATATTGTTATCACCATTAGCATAGTTTATTATTTAGTTTAATAGCTAAAACCAACCAAACCTCTCAAATATATGATTTACCTGCTTTCCATAAAACCTAAAAATACAAAAATAATCTTCTCTTAACCCTTAAAATTCTGTTAGACCATGATTAAGCCTTCCCAACCTATTCCCGTAGACAACGATAACAACCCCCGAGTCTTGTGTATACTACTACTACAACAGTTAGGTACTCTGCCAAGGGAGTTGTAAAACTTCTTGTAAAAGTCCCTTACGACAACCGCATCAAGTTTTTGGCGCCTCTGCGTGGGGAATAGTTAGGTTTTGATCATAGTTTAGCTTAGTTCTACTTGCTTGAATCCTTTCAAGTGAGAATTTAATTTCCGCATATTAGCTTTCTCATAGTCTATCTTTTCTTTGTGTTATCTGTTTTGTAACCCATTCTTGTCAACCATCATGAGAGACGAGAATCCTATCTGTACTCTTGGAGACTACTCCAAACCTAGCCACGAGGGCTACAAGAATACCATCGAGCTCCCCGTAGGGAACAACGTGGTACCTCTTCGATCCGACACCATCCGTTTGGTGCAAAACGGATGCTCATTCTACGGACTTCGGTCCGGGATCCAAACCAACACCTTAAGGATTTCTTAAAACTAGTGGCCTCACTTGACCTTGACGGTGAAAATAAGGAAAGAATGCACCCGCGTTTATTTTAATTTTCCCTTCGCGATCAAGCTAGCAATTGGCTTAAACGCCTTCCAGCAGGATCCATCACCACATGGGAGGATCTTACTACTCGTTTCCTTGCTCAATTCTTTCCACTGGGAAGGACCGCAAAACTCCACAATGATATCCTGATGTTCCAACAACATCATGGAGAATCTCTATCTGAAGCATGGACTCGTTTCAAGGACTTACTACAAAAAGTCCCCCATCATGGCATCGACCTTTGGCTCCAATTCTAAATTTTTTATGATCGTGTCAATCCTGTCACAAGACGAACCATTGACCAATCGGCTGGTGGTAAGCTTCGTGACCTAAACGCTAAAGAATCCTGGGCATTATTAGAAGACCTCGCCCTTGACAGCGAAAGTTGGAACGACCCAATGGATTTCGCTAAATCGGTCAAGGCAATCGCTTTACCTCAAGATGTCCCGAGTACATCCGACCGCCACCTCATCGAGCTCGAAAATCAGGTCCAACGCTTGATAGGAGATCATCTTGCTCTGACACAACCTACTCAACTAAACAAAATCACTAACTCATGTGAGATCTGTAGTGGTCCTCACGACACTCAGTAATGTAAGGAAGATCCCGAATAAGCCTTTCTTGAATACGCATCCTCACGTACTGATGAAGCGAGATGTAAGTGGTATACTTTCAAGCCTGAGCAAAACAATCTTGGTGACACCTATAATCCATCATGGATAAGTCACCCGAACCTTAGGTGGAGATAACCTTAAAATTCTTGATTCGTCAGATAGTATATATATATAAAATATCACAAATGCAAATCTCAACCAAATGCCCTTAACCAAGGCAAAAGGTCA
>BQNB010003166.1:40807-55821 GCA_026074375.1 Tanacetum coccineum | reverse complement strand
CGTAAAATAAACTCAACGATTTCTGATTATTTTATTGCCATTCAAGTTGTTTGGATTCCTAATGGTAAAAGTCTTCTTATTATTTCGGTATATGCCCCTTAAGAAACTTGTGAAAAAAGGATGCTTTAGGATTATTTCCATCATGTTATTAAGAATTGGAATGGTGAAGTCATTGTTATGGGGGATTTCAACAAAGTTCGAGCTCCTAAGGAAAGATTTGGATCCATTTTCAACAAACAAGGTGCTGAGGTTTTTAATTATTTTATTGCTTTGAAAGGTTTGGTAGATGTTCCTATGGTTGGTTGCTCGTTTACATGGGTTCATAAATCGGCTTCTAAAATGAGCAAGTTGGATAGGTTCCTGATCTCAGAAGGTTTATTGGAGTTGTGTCCCAACATCTCTGCTATCACTTTTTATTAGGTATTTGTCGGATCATAGACCTATTTTATTACATGAGATTTTGGTTGATTATTGTTGATACAAAAGTTGGGCGATCCTTGATTAGATCCGGATTAAGGGTAATACGGATCTGTTAGGCTCCCGTTCCTGTACCAATTGAGTCTTGATGTATGAGACCTGCGCACTAAGGAAACAAAGCACCGTTAGGCTTACCGTGGGATTGTCTCCCACGATTATCCTCCGGCGTGAGAGTAAGTAATCGGTTTTAGGGTTTTAGTAGAAAGTTAGGGTTGTGAGCGCGTACCTTGGATGAGAGCCTAGGTGCCCCTTATATTCTAACCAAACCCTAATGGGCTTCGTCCCATTAATTAGGTGAATAACCAAGAGGCCCCACCGTTTATTTTAATAACTAGTGGGCCCCTCTCCTGATCATAACTCGTTCGTAACGGATGTTATAAATACCTGCGCGCGTGTGCGCCAGTTGGACCTCATGGGCCTAAATCCTTGTCGTGATAGCCCATATGTTATGGGCTTCCCCGTAGGCAGTATCGTTTGGGCCTTGGAAGTCTGTATTGGTGTCGCTATGGCCCATTCGTCATGGGTCCAGGTATAAATAGTATTCGTGGGTCGGGTTCATGACCCGGTGTTAGACTATACGTCATCAATTATGGACCTGTCCCTTTTTGGTTTTATCACTACTGGTTTGAATTAGATGGTTTTCATAAATTTGTAGAAGATGTATGGAATGATCCTAATGCTTCAGACCCAAATGCCACTTTCAGTTTTTGAAGAGTGAAACTTCTAAAACTTAAACTTTTGAAATTGGTTGTTTAAAACTAAGACAGAGAACCATGTTCAAATCAGAAGGTTGCTTCTTAAAATAAATGCCTAACTGATATTGATGTGGTTTTAGACAAAGGTGATTTCAACCCTCCTATTCTCAACAAACCTGAAAACATTATAAAGGATCTCCAAAATCTGGATAGAGTTGAAGCTTCAGAGTTGGCTCAAAAATCAAAGACAAAATGGGTGATAGAAGGCGACAAAAACTCGAAATACTTTCATGGTATTCTAAACAAAAAACAGAGTCAATTAACTGTTCGTGGTATTTTAGTTGAAGGTATATGGATTGTGAAGAACGAATTCTTTATGCATTTTCAGAATGGTTTTGATCATCCAGGGCCATCACGTCTTATCTTAGACATGAATTTTCCAAATATTTTATCGGAGGATCAGCGGGATGATATGGAAAGACCCGTTTCAAAGGACGAAATTAAAAAGGCTATTTGGGATTGTGGTCTAGATAAGTCCCCGGGCCCTGATGGATTTACGTTCGGATTCTATCGTAGGTACTAGAATCTTATAGAAGGTGATGTCAATGATGTCGTCTTTCATTTCTTCAACCATGGTGCGTTTCCTAAAGGGGGTAACTCTTTTTTATTGCTTTGATTCCAAAAACGCAAGATGCTAAAATGGTTAAAGATTTTAGACCGATAAGCTTGATTGGTAGTTTGTATAAAATAATTGCAAAGATCCTAGCAAATCGTTTAGTTGGTGTGTTGAGTGAGTTAGTGGATGAAGTACAATCTGCTTTTGTTGCCAATAGACAAATTCTTGACGGGCCGTTTATTTTAAATGAGTTAATTCAGTGGTGTAAATCTAAGAAGAGGCAAACCATGGTTTTTAAAGTTGATTTTGAAAAGGCTTTTGATTCGGTTCGGTGGGACTATTTACATGATATTTTAAGGAAATTTAGCTTCGGTGATCGATGGTGTAGATGGATTCAAAGCTGCTTATCTTCCTTTAGGGGATCGATCCTTGTTAACGGGAGTCCTACGAATGAGTTTCAATTCCATAAAGGTCTTAAACAAGGTGATCTGATATCTCCATTTTTATTTATTTTAATTATGGAGACTCTTCATTTATCGTTTCAGAATGTGGTCAACGAAGGCATGTTTAAGGGTGTCTCAATTGGCTCGTCTTTGAATTTATCTCATCTATTTTATGCGGATGATGTTGTGCTTATAGGCCAATGGAGTGATTCCAATATAAAAATTATTGTTCAAGTTCTGGAGTGTTTCTTCCGAGCTTCTGGTCTTCGAATAAATATACAGAAGAGTAAGTTAATAGGAATTGCGGTTGAGGAAGATAAAGTGTTGCAGGTTGCCCACTCAATTGGGTGTTTGACTTTCACGACTGCGTTCTCTTATCTCGGCGTTAAAGTGGGGGGCATGATGTCTAGAACTCAAGCTTGGGACGATATCATCAACAAATTGACGACTAGATTATCTAAATGGAAGATGAAGACTCTTTCTATAGAGGGCCACTTAACTCTTACTAAATTGGTTCTAGGGTCGACACCAATATATTATATGTCTATGTTCAAAGCTCCTTTACAGGTGTTAAATAGAATGGAGGTTATTCGTGGTCGTTTTTTCAATGGAGTGGATGCTAAGGAAAAAAGAATGACATGGGTTTCCTAGAGAAATGTTTTGGCTTCTAAAGATAAAGGTGGGCTTGGAGTGTCGAGTTTTTTTGCTTTGAATCGGGCCCTTATGTTTAAATGGGTTTGGCGGTTTAGGAATGATAACAATTCGTTGTGGGCTTCTATCATTAAGGCGCTCCATGGTGAAAATGGTTCCATTGGAACTCCGTCTAAGAACACCTCTATCTGGTTAGATATTGTTCGTGATCTAGACAAACTTAAAAACCAAGGAATCAACTTGCTTATTTTTATTACGAAAAGGGTGGGTAATGGTGAGAATACCTTATTTTGGAAGGATGTGAGGAAGGGAGACATGCCTTTTATGTCTTTATATCCGAGAGTATTTGCTTTGGAATCAAACAAGAACATTACAGTAGCGCACAAGTTGTCTCAAGAAGATGTTGGGAGGTCTTTTCGGCGTTGTCCTAGAGGTGGTGTGGAGTTTGATCAGTTTTCTAACTTGTTGGAAAATCTCGAAGTAGTCACTCTTCCTGATATGCATGATAGGTGGGTTTGGTCTCTAATGGGCTCGGGTGAGTTTACAGTTGCTTCTGTTAGGAGATACTTAGATGATCATACGTTACCTGATGTTTCTTCTAAAACTAGATGGTTAAAAGCGGTTCCGATTAAAGTTAATGTGCACGCATGGAAGGTCAAATTGGATAGTTTGCCTACTAGATTTAACTTGTACCGTAGAGGTTTGGATATTCCTTCAATATTATGTCCGATTTGTGGTAAGGCTGCTGAAACCACAAGTCACATTTTCTTCTCATGTTCAATGGCTAGAGATATTTATCGTAAGATTTCTACTTGGTGGGATATCATCTTAGTAAAGGTTTCTTCGTTCGAGGAGTGGAGTGTTTGGTTGTCCAGTATTCGTCTTCAAGGTCTTCGTTTAGAGGTGCTTGAAGGTGTTTTCTTTATCATTTGGTGGCTTGTTTGGAATTTCCGAAATAAGTTGATTTTTGGGGTAAGTTCTCCTCTTATGGCGACGTTATTCGATGACGTAGTGGCTAGGTCTTTTTCTTGGTGTAGGTATCGTTGTAAGCTAAATATTAGCCGGTCTGATTGGGTTAAAAACCCGTCTCTTTCTATTTTGTAATTTTTTAGCGTCTTGCTAGTCTCTTAATAAAATCCGCCGTTCAAAAAAAATGACAAACTACTCCAAACTAAATTTTCCCATGTTATTATAAAGCTCGTGAAGTAGTGCAACTAAATCAAGTGTGTGGTTTGAGACGGGCCACTTTTAGCCGAGACACATGTAGGCGCTAAAAGTCATAGAACGACAAAAAATCGACATTTGACTCGACTTTCAACGAAGCATTCTAATATACCTTATGGGACTCACATTTTTAACGACTACAGTTGTTGTCGCTAAAACCATATATTAATTAAATAATAAATATTATGAGATTAAATAATTTACTTTTCCATTTTCTCCCTCCTAAAACCAATTTAGCCGCAAAAGCATTTGATCGCTAAAACTACATATCGACTAAATAATGGTTATATTGAGATTAAATCATTTACATTTATTAAAAATGAGTTAAAAAATGTTTGAATAATATTTTTTAATGTGTATAACTGTATGTAGTTTTACTGACGAAATAGATCATCTTAATTGTCTAAAATCATTATAAAATTAAATACGGAGTATAATTGTTAAAATTAAAATTTTAAAATAAAACTGTTTATTAACAAGATTAATAACTTATTAAATTAAAAAAAAAATCTGTAGTAAAAATGTGTTTTAATTAAGTTGTAAATGTAGTTAATTACGAAGACGGTAGTACATCATGTATCGTCAATATTTTTGTATTTGCACTTGCGTTATTCAATAGATGTTCTTCCGTATATGAGCTATCAATATCATTGAGTGAAATGTTTTGATTCAACTCGATTGAATATGAAGATATTAGGTTGGTTCACATATCTCGATCATCTTACTTGAATATTGTGGTATGTGGTAACACTTGCTTATGAACATCGATACTCGTTATATATGACTTACGTCATCCAAAAGATGTTGTTTTATAAAAACGCTATCACTATAATAGAATGAAATGCGATAATACAATTCGATTGAATATGAAGGCACTTGGTTGAATATCAATACACTTTGTTGGTTCACACGGCTCGATCACTTGAATAGTCTCGAATGTGATAACACTTGCCTTCGTATTTGACTTGCGTCATTCAAAAGATGTTGTTCCGTATGACCGTTGTCAATATCATAAAATGAAATATCATAAAGGGTTAGAGACAATGAAAACCCATAGGTTATGATTTATTATTGACCACAATATATAGGAGATTACATGAATGAAACCCTAACGGGCCCTAAGCCGACAAACTGGGATTGGGCCTATTTATCCTCTAATACTCCCTCGCAGTCCGAGCGGGGAAATCGCGAAAGCTCGGACTGGAGTAGTAAACTAGAAAAGAACAAACACATAACATTAACATAATAAAAACATAACTTTAGTCGAGTCGTAACAAAACCGTACCAACGGTTGACTCTAGTCGACCGGTAACACAACCGTACCAACGGTCGACATTAGGGACTGGTACCAACGGTCAACTTTAGTCGACTGGTAACAAAGCCGTACGAACCATCGACTAACAAAAAAACAATAAAACAACTATACCTTTTTTCAACAATAAAACAAAAACATAAACATAAATCCTCTTAATCCTTACAAACCCATTAATAAAGCACCACTCCATTTTTGCAGATCCAAATTAAACAGACTAAACCACTTCTTTATTATTTCTTCACACACCCCATCCGAATCATTGTATATCCCTAATATGTGAAAAATATAATGAAATTAAAAATTAGAAAATACTCCTCTCCTCTTGAGTTAATTAACTATCACTTTAGTAAACGTTAATGTACTTACAATAGACGGTATCTTGAGTAATCAAGACACGTAGCACTACAATAAATTCTTGTAAAACATGAATTTATCTTTAGTAATCAAAGGCACATGGCAGAAGATGGTATTGATAACTACAAACACACATCTCACGTGATCAGAAGCAAACAACCATCTTTATGAGACCAATAACAAAGATATGATTTCACAATTTAATAGCGGAAGTAACTGATTTGGACATGAAAGAAGAAAAAGAAAACGATTAGTTTTTTTAGATGGGTGGTATCGACGGATGGAGGAGTTGGATTAGGGTTTGACGGGGTAGTTTAGGGGAGGCGGCTCAACATAGCCACCTAGGTCTGAGGATCTGCTCCGATGCCATATTAAACAATGAAAACCCTATAGGTTATGATTTATTATTGACCGCAATATATATGAGATTACATGTTTGAAACCTAAACGAGCCCTAAGCCCACAAACCGGACTTGGGACTATTTATCCTCTAATAAATGCAACTCGATTGGATATGAAGACATTTGTTCCCCATGACTCGATCACTTGAATTGTAACGCCCCGACTCAGAAGGGTAGAAGTATTACAAATATGGTGTGACATCAAAAGCATACACAATCATAACACAAGCATAAACAGCGGAAGTCCCCCCAACCCCCCCCCTCCCCACCCCCCCCCCCTCCCCCCTACCCCCCCCCCTCATCCCCCCCCCCCACCCCCCCCACCACCCCCACACCTCCTTCGCCCCCACCCACCCCCCCCCCCACCCCAGCCCCTCCGCCACCCTCCCCCCCCGCCCCCCCCCCTCCCCACCATTCGCCACCACCCCCCCCCCCCCACACCCACCCCCACCCCTCCTCCCCCCACTTACCGACGAACCCCAAACACCACGCCCTCCCCCCACAACCCACCCTCCCCCCCCTCCACCACCCAACCCAATCCCCCCCCCCCCCACCACCCACATACCCATCCGACCCCGCTGTCCACACCCCAACAACTAACCCCCCCCTCCCCCCCCCCAACCCCCCACAACCCCCCCAACCCACCACCCCAGACCCCCCCACCACCCCCGCCCCCCCCCCCTCCCCACCCATCCCCCCCGCCCTCCCCCCCACCCCACCCTTTAACCCACGCCCCCCCCCCCACCCCCCACCACCCCCGCCCCACCCCCCCCGCCACATCCCAACCCCCACCCCCGCCCCCTACCCCTCCCACACCGCACACCCCCCCCCCACCCCCCCCCCCCTCAGCCACCCACCACATACCCCCCCCCCCTCCCCCACTCTCCACCCCCCACCCCATACCCCCCTCCCCCCCCACCACGCATGACACCCCCCCACCCCCTACCCCTCACCCCCCCCCCCCCCTCCCCCCACCACCCCCCCCCAGCACCTCCCCCCCCCCCCCACCACCGCCCACCCCCCACCCCCCCCCAGCCACCCCCCATACACCACCCCCCCCCTACATCCCCCCACCCCCCCCCCCCACCACAACGCCTCCCCCCATGCCGCCCCACTCCCACCGCCGACCCCCCCCACCACCCAGCCCCATTCCCTCCCCCGGCCCGCCCCCCCCGCCCTCCCCCCCCCTCCCTCCGCACCCCCACTCACGCCCATTACCCCCCCCCCTCCGCGCGTAATACTTACGACCCGCCACCCACACCGCAACCCCCCCCCCGCCCCCCCCCCACCCCTCCCCACCCCACCTCCCCACGCCCTCCCCACCCTGCCCCCCCCCCCCCCCACCACCCCCCCCTCCCCCACCCCCCCCCCCCACCCCCCCCCAACCGCCCCCGCCCCCCCCACCCCCGCCCCTCCTTCCTACGCCCCCCCCCCCCGCAACCCCCCCCATTACCCCCACACCCCCCACCCACCCCATACCCCCACCCCATCCCCCCCACCCCGTACTCCCCCCCCCCCCCCCACACCCCCCTCCCCAACGCCCCCACGACCCCACCCCCACCCCCACCCCCCCCCCCTCCCCACCCCACCCCCCCCCCCCCCCCTACCCCCCCCCCCCCCCCCCGCCCTCCCTCCCCCTCCCCCCCACTCCCGCCGACACCCCACCCACCCCCCCCCCCCCCCCCCATACGCCCCCCCCACACCCCCCCCCCATACCCATCCCCCCTACACCCAAACCCCCCCTCCCGACCACCCACAACCCCCCCCACCCCCCACGCCACGCCCCCACCCCCCCCCCCCCCCCACACCCCACCCACCCCACAACCCCCTTAAACCTCTGAACGCCGACACCCCCATACCACCGGCCTCCACCACCACCAGCCCAGCCACCCACAACCCCCCCCCCCCCCACCCCCATCCCCCCCCCCCGATCCCCCCCCCCCCCCCCCCACCCCCCTCACCCACCCATCATCCCCCCCCCCCCCCCCAAACCCCCCCACACCCCCCCATCCCCCCCCCCCCACCCACCCTGTCACCGCCCCCCCACCCCCCACCCCCCCACCCCACCCTCACCCCCCCCTCCCCCACACCACCGCCACCCCTCCCCCCCCACCCCCTCCCCCCCCCCGCCCACCCCCCTGCCCAACCCCCCCTCCCACACCCCCCCCCCCCCCCCCCCAAATCCCCCCCTCCCCCACAACCACCCCCCCCCTCCAATACATCAGACCCCCCCCCACCCCCCCCCCCAATGACGCCCCCCCCTACACCCCACACCCCAACCTCACCCCCCCCCCCCCCCCTACCCCCAAATTAACATCCCCCCTCCACTCAACCCCCTGCGCAGCCCCCACCAACCACCCACCGCCCCCCGCCCCCCCCCCCCCCCCCCCCCCACCCCCCCCCACGCCCCCCCCCCACAACCCCAACCCCACACTCACTACCCCCCCGCCCCCCCCGCCCCCCCCCCCCCCACCCCCCCCCCGCCACATCCCCCCCCTCCCACCCCCCCCCCCCACCCACCCGCCCCCCCCCCCCACCCCCCCCCCGCCCTACCCATCTACCCCCCCCCCACACACACCTACCAACCCCAAACCCCCCCACTGACCCACCAACCCCCACCCACGAACCGCATCACACACCCACTCGACCCCCATCCGCAGACCCCCCCGCTCCCTCCCTCCCCCCCCCCCCTCCCACCCCCCACACCCTACCCCCCCACCCCCCCACCACACAGATATACACCTAAACCCCCACAATTACCCCAAAAAACAAACCCCCCCCCCCCCACACCACCCCCCCACCACCCCCCCCACGCCACCACCCCCACCCAACCACCCACCCCCCCTCCCTCCACGCCCCCCCCCACCCCCCTCCGGCCCCCCCTCCCCTTCGCTCACCCCCCCACCGCACCCCCTCAATAAGCCCCACCCCCCTCCCCCCCCTCCCACTCCCAACAACCGCCGCCCCCCCCCACAACCCCCTACACCCCCCACCCCACCCCCCCCCACCCAACCCCCCCGCGCCCCCACCCCGCCACATACCACCCCAGCCACCCCCCACCACCCCCCACCCCCCCCCACACGCCTCCAGAATCTGACACCCCCACAACCCACCCCCACCCACCCACAACCCCACCCCCACAACCCCACCACCCCCGCCGCTCCCCACCCCCCCCACCCCACCACCCCCCCCGACAACAACCCCCCCCCCCCCCCCTCCAACCTACCCCCCCACTCCCCACCCCCCCCCCTACATCCGATCCCACCTCCCTACACCCCCCCCCACCACCCTCACCCCCCCCTCCACCCAAACCCACCCGATTCCCCCCCACCCACTTCCCCCTCCCCTCCCCCCAATCCCTACACCACACCCCCCACCACCCCACCCTCCCCCCACCACCCCCCCACCAACCCCACCCCTCCCCCCCCCGACCTCCTAGCCCCCATCGCCCCACCCCCCGCCCCAACCACTCCCCCCCCCGCCCCACCCCCCCCCCAACACGCACCGCACACCACCACCACCCCCCGAAAAACCCCCACCAACCCCCACACCCCCCTCACCCTTCCCCACACCCCGCCCCTACCCATCCCCACCCCACCCAGCCCTCATCCCCCATCACCTGCCCGCCACTCACCCCACCCGCACCCATCCCCCCCCCCCCCCCCCAAATCCCCCGACCCCCTCCCCCTCCCCTCCCCTGCCCCTACCCCCCCCCCCCCCTCATCTCCCCACCCCCCCCACCCCACTCCCTCCTCCCCGCCCCTCACACCCCCCCCCCCCAACCTCCCCCTCCCCCCCACCGCATACCCCCCCACCTCAACACGCCCTCCCCCCACCGACCCCCCACCCCAACCCCCCGCCTCCCCCCTCCCCCCCCCCCCCCTCACCTCCGATCGTAGCACGACCCCCCCCCCCCCCCCTCATAACGCCACAACCCACCGCACCCCCTACCCCCCCCCCCCCCCCCCCCCTACCCCCCCCCCCCCCCCCCCCTTTCCGTCCTCACGCACCCAACCCCCCCCCCCCCCACTCCCCCATCCCAACCCCCCCCGCACGCCAACCCACCCCCCCCCCATCCCCCCACCCCACCCCCCCCCACCCCGACCCCCCAGCCCACCCCCTCATCCCCCCACCCCCCCCCCCACCCGCTCCCACACCCCCCCCAACCACCCCCCCCCCCCCCCCCCGACCCCACCCAACCCCCACAACCCCCCCACGACCCACTACCCCCCCACCCCACCCCCACCCCCCCACACCCCCCCCACCCCCCCCCACCACCCCCCCCTGCCACCCCCCCCCCCCCCCCCCAGCGCCTCCCCCCCCCACCTCCCCGACGCCCGCACCACCCACCCCCCCACCCCCCCCACCCCCACCCCCCCCCAAACGCCACCCCTCCCCCCTCACCACCCTCCCTCCCCCCACAACGCCCCCCCCCCCCACCCACACCCCCCCCCCTCCCGCGCCTCCACCACCCCGCCACCGCCCGCCCCCCCACCCCCCCCCACCCCGCCCACCACCCTCCCCCCACCCCCCCCACCCCACCCACACTCCCGTCTCCACCCCCCCCCCCCCACACACCCACTCCAACCCTCACCCCCCTCCCCCCCCCTCCCCCCCCCATCCCCCACCCCCAACCCCCCCCCCCCCCCCCCCCCCCCACCCCTCCCCCCCACCCCCTCCCCCCCACCCCCCCGCGCCTCCCCAAACCATCCCCCCACCACCCGCCCCCCCCCCCCACCCACCCCCACTCCCCCCCCCCCCCCAACCCCACCCACCCCACCCCCCCCTCCACCGCCCCACCCACCCCCCCCCCCCCACCCTCCTCCTCCACACACCCCCCACCCTCCCCAAACCCCCCACATCCCCCCCTAACCCACCCCCCCCCCTTATCCCCCCCTCCCCCACCCCACCCCCCCCCCCCAACCCCCCAACCCCCCCCACCCGCCTCGCCCCCCCCCCCCGTCCCCCCGTCCCACCCCCCAACAACACACCCCCCCCCCCCCCATCCCCCCCCCCACATCCCCGCCCCCCCCCCCATGCCCACCCACCCACGACACACCCCCCCCACCCAACAGCCCTCCCCCCATATACCCCCCAACCCCCCACCAACCCCGACCCGCCCCAGCCCTCAACACCCCACCACCCCCCCCCCCACCCCCCCCCTACCCCCCCCCCCCCCAACCACCCCCCTCCACCCTCAACACCCCACCCCCCCCCCACCCTCGTCCCACACTCCCCCCCCCCCCCCCTCGCCCCCCCCCCCCCCCCCCCCCCCCCCACCCCCCGCCCACACCCCACCCCCCCCCCCTCGCCCTAACTCACACACCACCCTCCCCGAACACCTCACCAACCCGCCACCCCCTCCCCCCCCCACCCCCAGCCCCCCCCCTGCTCACAATCCCCGCCCCCCCACCCCTCCTCCCACTCCTACACCCCTCCCCCCCCCCCCGCGCCCTACCTCCGCAAACCCCACCATCCATCCCACCCCCACCCTTCCCCCCCCCCCCACCCACACCCCCACACTCCGCCCCCCCCCCCAGCACACCCCCCATCGCGCAACCCCCCGGCGAATCCACACCCCCACCGCCCACCCCTACTCCCCCCCCGCACAACGACCAAGTCAACCTCCCCCCACCACCCCACACCCCCGACCCACCAATCCCCCTCCCCCCGCCACCCCAACCCACCCCCATCCCACCCTCCCCCCGAAACCCCCCCCCCGACCACCCCCGCCACGAACCCCCCCCCCCCCCCCCCCCACCACCCCACCACCCTACCCCGAACCCCCCACCCCCCCCCACGCCCCCCCCCCCCCCCCCCCCCTCCCCCCCCCCCCCCCCCACCCGCGCCACGCCTTGCCCCCCCACACCCGCACTCCCCACCCCCGCCCAACCCTCCCCAACGCCACCGCCCCTTACCCCCCTCATCCCCCACCAACCACCACCCCACCCCCTCACACACAACCTCCCCCACCCCCCCCCCCGCCCCCCGCCCCCCCACCCCCCCACCCAACCCCCCCCCCCGACCCCTCCCCCCCACCCCCACCCCCCCCCGCATCCCACCCCACCACCACCCCCACTCCCCCCCCCACCCCCCCCCGCCCCCCCCCAACCCCCCCCCGCCCCCCTCCCCCCCCCCCCCCCCACCGCCCCCCCCCCCCCTCCCCACAACCACCCATCCTCACCCCCCCCCCCCCGCAATGCCCCACAACATCTCCCCCACCCCCCACACTAACCCCCCCACACCCCCCCCCCCCCCCTCCCCCCACCCCCACCACCCGCACCCCCCACACGCCCCCCCCCCCCCCTCCCCCCCCCCGCGCCCACCCACCCCCCCCGTACCCCCCCACACACCACCCCCCCCCCCCCCCCCCCCCCCCCCCCCACGACACCGACCCCCTCCCCTCCCCCCCCCCCCAACCCCCAACCCCTCCCCGACCTCTACCCCCCCCCACACCCCACCCCAAGGCCCCTCACCCACCCCCCCCTCTCCCAAGTCGACCCTCACACCCCCCCACCCCACGCCCCACCCCCCCCCCCCGATCCCCCCCCCCACCACCACCTCCCCCCAAACTCCTCCCCCCCCCCCCCAACCCCCCGCACACCCCGTCCCCCTCCCCCACCTCACCCGATACCACCATTCGCCCCCCCCCCCCACTCCCCCACGCCTCTCCCCCCCTAACCGCCACCCCCCAGTCACCTACGCACCTTCCCCCCCACCCTCTCCCCTCCCCACGCCCCCCCCCCCCCCAACTACACCCCCACACCACGCCCTAAAACCTCCCCCCCCCCACCCCCCCCCGCCACCACCCCCACCCACCCCTCCCCCCACCCCGCCCCCCCAACCCCCTCCCCCCTCTACCTCCACACCCCCATCCTTCATATCCCCCCCCCCACCCCCCAACCGCCCTCCCACCCACCCCCCCACCTACCCCACCCCCCCCCCAGCCCCTCCACCCCCCACCCCCCCCCCCCACCCCCCCCCCACCAACCACCAGCCCCCTCCCCCAACCACCCCCACACCCCACCCCCCCCACTCTCCCACACCCCCCTCTATCCAACGCCCTAACCCGCACCCTCCCACCCGCTCCCCCCCCCCCCACCCCCGCCCTCACACCACACCCCCCACCCCCCGCACCTCCCACCGCCCCCCCCCCCCACCACCCCCGCCACCCCACCCCATCTCACCACCCACCCCCCACCCCTCACCTCGCTTACACCCCCCCCCCCCCAACACCCCCCCCCCCCCCTCTCCCCCCCAACCCCCCCCACTCCCCCCCCCCCCCCCACCCCTCCACCGACCAACCCCCCCATTCAACCTCCCGCCCACCCCCCCACCCCCATCCCCCACCACCCCCCACTCCTCCACCCCCCCCACCCCTGCCCATCCCATCTCACCAATTATAAGATCCCATCCCACCCACGAATTAACATCAAACTACATCCCCCCCCCCACACAACAGGCTCAAACAAGCAATCACCCCAACCTGCCTCAAGCCGACCAAACAGGAATGGGCCAAATAAAACCACACGAAACAACCCTCCGCAGAACCGTAACACAAAAAAAGCGTGTGACAACTGTCTTAACGCCAGTACAGCATATAACACAAAGAAAGATAACCACCACATAACAAAAACATAATAAAAACCTAACTTTAGGATCGAGTCGTAACAAAACCGTCCCAACGGAAAACTCTATCGACCGTGTGTAAACAACAACCGTACCAAACATACGACAATATGGACATGAACCAGCGGACACCTTTAACGACTGGTAACAAAACCGTACGAACCATCGACTAACAAAAAAACAATAAAACAACTATACCTTTTTTCAACAATAAAACAAAAACATAAACATAAATCCTCTTAATCCTTACAAACCCATTAATAAAGCACACTCCATTTTTGCATATCCAATTAAACTAGACGAATCCACTTCTTTATTATTTTCTCTCACACCCCATCCGAATCATTGTATATCTCTTCTTACAATAGACGGTATCTTGAGTAATCAAGACACGTAGCACTACAATAAATTCTTGTAAAACATGAATTTATCTTTTATTAAATCCACAAGACACATGGCGACAGGTGGTATTGATATCAACAAACACACACTCACAGTGATTATAAGCAAAACAACCAACTTTATGAAGACCTAATAACAAAGACATGATTTCCACAATTAAATATTGGAAGTAACTGGATTTGGACATAAAGAAGAAAAAAGAAACTATAGTATTTTTTTTTGAGGTGGTATCGACGGATGGAGGAGAGATTAGGTGTCAGACTGGATAGTTTAGGGGAGGCGGCTCAACATAACCACCTAGGTCTGATATAGGTCTGAGGATCAGACCTGCTCCGATGCCATATTAAACAATGAAAACCCTATATGTTATGATTTATTATTGACCGCAATATATATGAGATTACATGTTTGAAACCTAAACGAGCCCTAAGCCCACAAACCGGACTTGGGACTATTTATCCTCTAATAAATGCAACTCGATTGGATATGAAGACATTTGTTCCCCATGACTCGATCACCTGAATAGTTTCGAATGTGATTAAAGTTGTTTATTAACACCGATACTTTCGTATTAGACTCGCTTAAAACGTTAATTATATATAGTTTCAGAATATCAATTAATTTATTTATATATTTTTATACATTTTAACTAAGTGTATTGATTTTAATTAAGTTATAAAAAAAATTGGAACACATTTTTAGAAACGGCATGTGTCGTCTCTAAAAGTCCATCGTCGTCGCTAATAGCATTTCACAAATCATGTAACAACACACAAACACATCCGAATTACACCAAAAACCTCTCGT
>BQNB010003166.1:0-39294 GCA_026074375.1 Tanacetum coccineum | reverse complement strand
ATAAATCCTACAAGTCGTTAAATTTGACTTCAAGTCGTTAAATTGACTTTGGATGTTAATATGTTGATATTATGAGCTCTTCAAGTCATCAAATTGACTTTTGATGATATTGTGTTAGTGCGATGTGCTTAGACAAGGAACAAGACCAGACAAGACCAATCAGACCAAACAAGACGATAACGCAATAATACACTGTTACTATGATAATTGTATTCGTTGCAATTATTACGGTATATAATAACGTGACCCAAGATCATAAAAATACCATTTTCATGATAATTGTGTTTATATAATTATTACACTATGACTTGTATTCAAATTGTTTATCAAACCTATGAATTTCACTCAACCTTTGTGTTGGCTTTTTAGCATGTTTATCTCAGGTTATTGAGCAATATACGGCACGAAGTGGCATGGACTCGAAGATGGCTAAAACCTGTTATCATTGACATTGTATGTAACTAGATTATGGGACCTGCCTTTGTAAAACTCTAATTTGAATTGAATGATAACGTATCTTTTGAACAAACGTCTCTTTTGGGTCGTTTTCTATGATTATGATTGTTGTTTCCATGAAGTAATACCCCAGATTAGCTTCCGCTACTATATGTAAAAATAGGGGTGTTACAAGACAATTGTTTATTAAACGGGAAATGGAATCATATAAGATGTGTGGCTCACATTTTGAATCTTTTAAAGATGTTATTAGAGTGATTGATAAGTCATTCAAGAATATTAAATACGCAACATAGGAATCTCTGGTTGTACCAGTAAGCCGGATGGCTTCTGACATTCTGCCTTAACTCTAGAACATGTCAAACATTTGCCAACATATTCAACGATGATTGCCTTCATGTTAGGCCACCAATAGAGTTTCTTTAGATCCTGATACATCTTGTCAGAACCTGGGTGAATGGAATACTTTGATTTATGAGACTCATGCATGATTAAGTCTCTCAGATGACCAAAAAGTGGTAACAAGCTTCGGTTTTTAATACAACGAGTTCCATCAGGACGTATTTCAAATGCTTTGTCCATTCCTCGTAAGTTCTTAGCTTTGATGTTTTCTTCTTTGAGTGCTTCAGTTTGAACTTTGAGAATTTGTGATGGTAATTTTGGATGAATGGTCATGACTAATGATCTAACTCGGAGTGGTTTGATTCCTTCCTTCTGGCTTAAGGCATCTGCTACATTTGCCTTTCCAGGATGGTAGCGAATTTCACAATCGTAATCTGCAAGCAATTCTAGCCAACGGCGTTGTCTTATGTTCATCTCTTTATGATTAAGGATATGCTGAAGACTTTTGTGATTAGTAAACACGGTACATTTGGTGCCATACAGATAGTGTCTCTAAATTTTAAGAGCGAACACTACTGCTCCTAATTTGAGATCATGAGTGGTATAGTTTTCTTTATTAGGCTTAAGTTGTCGGGATGCATATGTAATAACCTTCTCTCTTTGCATTAACACCGCTCCCAGACCTTGATGGCATGCATCACAGTAAACAACAAAATCATCATTTCCTTCTGGTAATGCTATGATTGAAGCTTCACATAGCTTCTATTTTAGTAGTTGAAAAGCCGACTCTTGGTTTTCACCTCAGATATAGTTCTTGTTTTTCTGGGTTAATTCAGTCAAAGACTTTGCAATCTTTAAGAAATCTTTGATAAATCTCTGATAATAGCCGACAAGTCCTAAGGATTAACGTATTTCCATGGGTGTAGTAGGAGATGTCCAATTCTTAACTGCTTCAATCTTGGCGGGGTCAACGTAAAGTCATTGACTATCAATTAAGTGTCCAAGAAATTACACGATATGAATCCAGAAATCACACTTGGAGAATTTTACATACAACTTCTCTTTCTTAAGTAATTCTAGGATTATTCTTAGATGATTTGCATGCTCTTCTTTGTTACGAGAGTAGATAAGAATATCATCGATGAACACTATCACAAATTTATCCAAGTATGGTTTACACACATGATTCATGAGATCCATGAATACAGCAGGTGCGTTAGTTAAACCAAATGGCATCACTTGAAATTCATAATGTCTGTATCTTGTTCTGAAAGCAGTATTGGGAATATCTTCATCTAATCTCAGTTGATGATAGCAAGATCATAAGCAAAATTCTTCGAGTAACACTCGAACCATAAAAGTTGGTCAAATAAGTCAGCAATCCGTGGGTAATAGTAACGATTCTTTACGGTAAGTTTATTCAACTCCCGATAATCGATACACATTCTGAAAGATCCGTCTTTCTTTTTAACAAATAGGACAGAAGCTCCCTAAGGCGAAGTACTTGGTCGGATAAAACCTCGATCTGATAATTCTTGAAGTTGATCAGATAGTTCCTGCATTTCTGAAGGAGCTAATCTATAGGGTGCTTGGGCTAAAGGTGTTGTTCCTAGAATTAGATCGATTTGGAATTCTACTGTTGAAAAAGACGAGGAGAAGGCAAGGTAGATCTTACAGAAAACTTCATGAATTCTCTAACTTACTGGTGATATCTTACTAGTCTTTTCTCGATGACTTCATTTCCATTACTTTAGATTATGAAACTTAGACAACCTCGATATATATATCTTTCAGTTTTTATACAGGATATGAGACTTAGTCGGGTTTTACTTTGGTCACCTAGGATGATCAAAGTTTCACCGTTGATTGGGATGTGGATTACTTTCTCATAATAAATAATTCTAGCATGATACTTGGATAGCCAATCCATACCAATGACGACGTCGAAACTACCGAGTTTGATCGGCATAAGATCAATTTTGAAAGGTTGGTTTAACAAAGTCAAAGTTGCACCCTGAATAACGGTGTTTGTGCTTACTAGGTTTCCATCAGCCATTTTGATATTGTAAAAGGTATCTATTTTAATGGGTGGAATATTTAGCATAGAGGCAAGAGATATGGATACGAAACTTTTATTGGCTCTAGACTCAAATAATACTCTAGCAAGATGTTGGTTTAGAAAGAACATACCTGTGACTACGTTTGGGTCTTGGTGAGCATTCCTATCCCTCAACATGTAGGCTTTTCCCTGGGCATTGTTGTTGGTGGTTTTTCGGCACTGATTTGCATAATGCCCTACGTTTTCATCAAAACAACAAATGTTTTTTATTTTTTTTTCTAGTTTTGGACATTACTAGTTTATAGTTTATTTTTTTTCTTCTTTCTACTGTTTCACGTTTTTTTTTGTTTTGAGTTCCACGTTTCACGTTTTTTTCTTTTTCTAACTGTTTCTTTACTATTTCTTTCATTACTATATCACGTCTCTTTAACAACAAGGACGAGCAACTGTTTAGAAAGATCGAACGAGTAAAATTCAAGATTGGATCGAACTAGTGAGCATCGAGCTAGTAACCATCGAACTAGTGAGCATCGAACTAGTGACCATCGAACGAGTAGCATCGAACTAGTGACATCGAACTAGTGACCATCGAACGAGTAGCATCGAACTAGTGACATCGAACGAGTGACATCGAACGAGTGACATCGAACTAGTAGACCATCGAACGAGTGACATCGAACGAGTAGAAACCCTTAAAGGATCGAACGAGTGATTTTTATCAAGGATCGAACGAGCAAAAATTTAAAGGACCGAACGAGCGTAAAATCATCAAGGACCGAACGAGTTTACTCATTCAAGGATCGAACGAGCTTACTCCTTCAAGGACCGAACGAGTATTTTGTTTGAAGACCGAACGAGTACTCGTTCACGTGTTTTCGGTTTTCGGTTTCGAGTGTCGGTAATCTACGGAACTTATAACGTATACCGTTGTGTCCGTGTCGTCGTTTCGATCATCGTGGTATATTCGGTTTTCACCGACGCTTACCGTATCACTCCGCGAGATCAATAACACAAAAACGTCATATATCTTTTTCGTTGAAATGACGAAGATGATATGCATGGAGGGAAAACATATAATTTTATAAACTAATTTCGAAAGTTACATGTTTAGTCCCTGGACTTCATACTCCATTTACCATTTGTCCTAACTTTGTTATTAATCCCTCATCGTTATATCAATCTTTCACCATTAGTCCTTTCAAGATATAATTCAACCGTTAGTCCTCAAAAGTCAATCGTTTGTGCATCGCTCATAGTTTTAAGCTTATTTTTCGCCAAGAAAAACTTACGTTCTTCGACGACAACAAAGATTTCAACGTCAATTAATTTTTGTTTTACGGTTTCTTTTTGATTTTGTAAAATCCCGCGAAAGATTCTTTTCTCGGTTTTAATCAAAGATTTGTAAAATCTCGTGAACATTAATTGATTTCAATCCCCAACAACAATCACTTTACCTACTTAAGATCCGATATCCATTCACAACATCACAATGTCAAATACCAATACCAATTTGCAAACTCAAACATCAAGTGTTCTTCAGAATGACACAGTTTCTTCGTGTTCAATTTCTAAAGTTCAAGAGAAGACACAACTTTCAAGAATTAAATGCATGAAAAGTCTTCGAGCAATTCAGTCACAACTAAAGTTTCTCACAGATACTTTACAAGATTTTGGTACCATGCCTATCTTCAAGAGAACATTCTCTCAAGACTTGGATTTACTAGAACAGCATCTTACCAAAGAAATAATTTCTCAGACTGATTGCAAGACTACTTTGACAAAACTCAGAACAACGTTTGAAAATGCTTTCAATTCAGAAATCAAAGCGCGTATGCAGAATTATACAAGATATGATGCTCAATCATTTTACGATGCAATGATCTTTAACATGGATTCCCTCGGGAAATACATGCTTGAGTTAATTCTTCATCAACAACGAACTCTACAATTGTTGAAACAAAAGAAGTTGATGCAAACACAAGAAGATCATTCAAATCCAATTCCAGCATTGAATGTTGATTCATTGAAAGTTAATTTAGTTGTCATACAAAACACTTGTTCTGAGAAAGAAGACAGTAATTCAGAGAATGCATCCAGCAAATTAGTAAAGGAATGCAGCTTGAATTCTGAAACAAAAGATGTGCATGCAATCAAATACAAAATGTCAAAAGCAAAAGAAAGATGCATGACATATTTTGATCTCTTCATTCACACCTTCAAGTCTTCACAAAGAACACTGTAAAATGGCACACGCAAACGGCATTCAGTTCACTCTTTGTCAAGAAGTTATACTTTCACAAGAAACAATGTGAGCTACCTCAACGTAATTCAACTACAAAAGACAACTTGACAAAGATAATTTCCAGAAGATGGATCCATGACAAGCCTTTTGGTGGAAACAACCAAGATCCAAAATTTCATCGTTTCGAAGTTTACATTGATATGAACAGTCAAAGACAGTACACACGCTTTGTTCAATACACTGGAATCGAGTTCAATACTTCAGAGATGCACTACTTCCAACACCTGGGTACTTGTTAAGAAGTCCGTTGCATGAAAGACCACGTCAAAAAATACAGTATGAAAGAAGGGTGAAAAAAGACAGATCCAAGACGCAAGAGAGTAAGATTGATACGGGTAAAGCATTGGATGCTGATTTGGTTGACACAGAAAGCATTAGGACAGACTCAACAGTGCAAGATGACAACAACAAGTCAGGGAATGATACAGATGCTGATGATGCAGATATCATACCCATATATGACGAAGAGCCAATGGCTGAGGTACAATTGACTGCTAGATTGTAGTTAATTTTTTATATCTTTGCTATCAGACAACAGCATAACTGAGCAACCTGAAATCGATTAATTAAGGTAGGGGTTGACCAGTAATCCTGAAACATGTCATGATTAAAAGTCCTATGCTTGGATTCATCACCTGATAACCAGACAACAGAATACACAAACAATCACTCGAGTGTGAAAATATTTAGCTCAAAAAGACAGATGCCCAATTTCAAAAAGAGTTTTCAAGAATGGACCACATTGCATTGCTCGTCAAACTTAATATCAAAATCAATCTTTAAATCAGGGCAACATGGTCAATTTGAAACAAACAAGTAATAAAGCCCAAGATTGGAAAAGGAAATTGATGTACTTTGAACCAATGAACAATCGAATTAAAACATAGTGTGGCTACATTACATAAGGAAAATGAGACTTTGAAACAGCAGTACAAAAGAATAGTATGATTCTATTAAAATCACGAGATCTAAGACTACAGTACAACAAGCAACTTTGCTTTGCCAAAATGCTGAATTAAAAGCTCAATTTCAGGAAAAAGGTTTTGCAATTGCTAAGCTATTAAAAAATGACTTAAGGAAGTTTAAAAGGAAATAGTGTAGATACTAAGTTTGCTAAAACATCAGTCTTGGGGAAACCGGTGTTACAATCACTAAAAAACCAATCAGTTGTTAGACAACCGAATGCGTTTAAATCTGAAAGGCCTCAAATGTCAAAACAACGGTTGCCTCCCCACTTTTGATGTGTAATAAGAATTTGTAAAACATGTCACACACATATATTTGCCTAAGAAAACCGAAACCGCCTTTGCAAAACCTGATCACTGGATTGCAATCTAGCTTCATCTAGGAATATTCTAAAGACATGCCAAAGGATTAGTTCAAATGACATGGTTCATAATCACTACTAGATGAAGCTAGGAAAAAGACACAAAAAAGAGATTAGAACTCAAAAACTAATGTGATGCCTTCTGCTAGAATTCAAAGCACTGCTGATGATAGCAAACCAAAACCTAGGAGCAACAATCAAAAAACATCTAGGCGTTTGCCTGTATCTAAGATAACTCGCGTTACGATAATGCTGTGCCCTAAGGCAGATCACAATCAAAGAGTTCTAGTTTCTTTCTCAGATTCTAAACAATTGTTGTTCTACATATCATAAAGAGGGTCTTTAATGCAAATCATGATGCTCGTGTATAACAAAACGTCCTGAAGGAAGTAAACTCACGTGCCAAGGTTTCCATCCAATAAGACATACAAACAGAAACAAACCCGTAGAGCAAATAAGAATTGCCAAGAAACCAGAAAGACAGATCCTAACAAGAGACATAGGTTTTTCAATCAAAAAGACCTCGCCGCTTGTGCATGAGAAAACATGACACTCAATCTTGTCCTTAGGTGGAAACGCGGGTAAAATTTTCAGACTGATGTCTTAGATGGGTTCCAACTGGAAAGATATTCACTCCTAGCACAACAAAGGTTGACAGTGAACCCCCAAATGGTTCAAATGCAGATATCACTAACCAATATGAAAGTGCGCAAACTCTTGATGTCAGTGCAGGTACATCTTTCAATCCTAAAAAGGAATAACTCAGAGTTTGGTTGCTAAAAAGACTGATATCTCATAAACCAGGGCTTCAAGGAATTCTAACCTAATGCACAAGAAAAATGACGTTTGATCACAACAGATCATGCCTCAAACCTCAATGTCAAATGATGTTTGAACAAAACGGTTCAAGCCTCGAACCACAATGTCAACAGAAGTTCATCAAGCAGCTGAGATAGTAACAACGTCAAATGAGCTGGATTTGCTATTCGAGACACCCTATGGTTTCAAATCGAATATCTCAATGGAAAAATCAAGTGTTTTAAAGTCCTCCGCTGTTACTAACTGGCTGAGCATCTGATAAACCGTCAACAACAACCTTTGAATTTCCAACTGTTTATTTTTTTCCATCTACTTCAACCTAAGCAACATCTGTACTACAGGCTAATGGAAACTTCGACTTGTAAATATTTTTTTTTCTCTTTATTTTGATTTGAAAAATATTTTTGAAAAAGAAAATACAAAAATATAAAACCAACAAAAAGAAAATAGAAAAATATAAAACCTAGAAAAACAAAATATAAAATCAGAAAAATTCAAAACTACTCAAAATAATCTTTCGACAGGTCTCTTGGAATCGGAAAACATTTACCGTACCTAGAAATGTTGATTAAGCATCGACACATTACATATTATCGGCGTGTAAATGAATTTCGAGCGAGAGATACAAATGCTTTCAAAACCAGTCATTTCTAAATTATTCTGAATGACTTATGTACATTTCATCATAACTCGTCTCCGAATGTAACAGGAAGTGTACGCCCTCAGTGCGCTTACCTAAAAAAGAAGATAATTCTTCTATCATGTTATTAAAATCGTTGGAACAGAATTTTTCAAAAGAACTTTCAATGTCCAAATTGTCTAACAATAATAATTTGTGGTAGGTTTCTATAAAAAGTGTATTTGTTAAAATTGTGTTTGTTCACACTCCCTCCTCGAATTAATTTCTGAGAGGGGGAGCTTTTTTAAAACAAAGCCTTTTAATGTGTTGGATACATCACATAAATGTCAATTTTATGTATCCAAACACATTTTGTGAAATTAAAATGTGGAAACTTATAATGTCAATTATTAATATACATTGTTTCACTAGAGCATCTCACTCCGTCTTCAACATTTTGTGGTGTCATATCAATTTTTCATTCCAATGTCAAGTTTTAATAAATATTGGTATCCCACATATACTGTTGAAGGGGAGCTGTTGGAATCTGAATTCATGCAATATCATGGTATAATTTTTCTCCCCATGGAATTTTTCATGTCAAATTTTAATCAATTGGTATTTCAAATACTAAGTGTTTTATTATTTAAAATAAGGGGAGAAAATTGTAATTAAAATATGATATAGAGAAAGTGATCGTTAAGACTAAGATGCCAAACATCTGCCCCTTCATGTGCTAAACAATTTTGAATCTCGGAGCACATGTGTAGGGGGAGTATTTGAAAATAACAATGTCAGAAAATGGTTTTATGGTTCGATCTCATACCCAACAACCTATTAATTTCACGACGATTCTGAAGTCATAAGGTGGTTAGGTTAGGTATAAGTCCTACGATCCAACCAGAACCAGAGGGATCTACCCAAGGACACTCCATAGTTAGAAATAGCAGTCCTTAGGTATGATTGGAGATGAATGTGTATAAGGGAAGAATGCCGACTAAGATTGAGCTAACACTGGAACAATCACAACAAGGTGTTAGTAATGACGTCTTGGTAAGCAT
Source organism: Tanacetum coccineum (assembly GCA_026074375.1). Taxonomy (NCBI): domain Eukaryota; kingdom Viridiplantae; phylum Streptophyta; class Magnoliopsida; order Asterales; family Asteraceae; genus Tanacetum; species Tanacetum coccineum. Next base: position 30,309 of record BQNB010003166.1, on the reverse strand, counting down.
TGAAGGGGTTGAAGAATTAAAAAGAAATGTATGGATAAAGGGTGAAAACAAAGCAGCCCTCCAAACAACTTAGGCAGAAACCGGGTCAATACATAATCTATCAAAATCACAATGATGATTGTTGATATTGAAGAAAGTCATCATGGACCCAGTGATGCAATGCACAACCCTTCCCAGCCATTCGGGTTTCTCTCAAAAGAAACTTGTCTCATTTGTCACGGAGATACACACGTTATCTATTGACATCTCACTCCGAGATTGTTGATATTGAATAGGTGGCAGTCTGCTCCAGCCTCCGATTACTAAAACCAAAAGTGCACAAATCGAGTCTAGAGCCAAGAAGAGATCAAATTATAAATCTCATTAGGACACAATGTCAAAATACACTTGTTGAACACCATAAAGTTCACAAGTTGTAACAAAGAGTCCTACGCATTATCCTTGAGATCTTGCCAGAAAATCCGAGTGATACTTAAGTATTCACAGTGAAGATGGAAATCCTGCTTGAGCCAACATCAAACAAGCTCTTGGTAGGTGACTTGCAAGATTCTATATGAATCAAGCTTGTGATAACTGGATATCAATTTTGGTCCAGTAAATGAATTGACGACTTAATTAGAAAGATAGTAACTATCTGATTCACTCTTACCGTGTTGTCTGCTTTGAGACGTTCCGGTAAAGGGAACTACAAGCCCCTGGTGAATCAATACATAATGTGTTAGAGAAGATCCTATGGCTTTGAGGCATTGGAAACCCGATCAAGTAGATTCTTTGAATCAACCTGATCACAAGGTATAGAATTTATACTATAAAAAGGGAAACCGGAGGGTTAAATAGCAACCGAAGTAAAAGATGAATGAGACAAAGCCATATTCATTCTTTGATTGCTAACTGTCATATTTTAGGTTTAAGACGACGGTGTTGCAACAAGCCTCATTCCAGTGAATCCGATTCATAAACAAACAGGCTTATAATACCTCAAGCTTTCAAAGTCAATCATTCAACGTCAAAATAGTTGATTCTAATCTTCCCCACTATCAAAGAGCCTCAAAGTCAAATAAAGAATCATCAATTGGGGAGATTGTTAGACTTATAATCACATATGTCAAACAAGAATGTAACAAGTATGAGCATGTTGGTCAAGAGCACAAGTTGATCAAGAAAGTCAAATCAAAATGATTCATGTCAAGGAGATGATGCAAGATAACGATCTCAAGAACTCAAAGTCAAAACATAAAGGCTCAAGATCAAGATCACAAAAGACAATGAATGAACCAAAAGCCATTACAACAAGACAAGACCCAAAAACAAGGCAAAGCCATAAACGTGCAAAAGTCATATCTTCACGTCATCAAGTATACGGAGGAGTTGAAGAAAGAGACCTCAACATTGGTGGAAGATTGTTAAGCCTTAAATATATAGTCTAACAGAAAGTTATCGGTCTTATTAGTCGAACTCGTCTAGTTAAGTAATAGGCCTAGTCTGTTCAACGGGCTTGGATTGTATGCTAATATTGTCCGTGTGTTTCGGGCTCAAAGCCCAAGTTAGCCAAGCCCAGCCCAATAGAAAAAGCCCACATGCCACTCTTGGCATTGGGTATAAATAGAACCCTCTCCACACATGGAGAGGTGTTGGTTTGCCATTTTCTATTTTGTGTGTGTTGTGTAATCTTCCACCTCTTTAATTTCTCTCTAATAATCTTTACTTTCCTTACTCTTTTCTATCTTTGTTTTGCTTATTGGTAAAGACTTATGTTGTGAAAGGATTAGCTTTTGGATACAAGGTTTCAATCAACCGTCGATGGGAACGCGGACGATTTCTCGTCACAGATGATCACTAGCATGAACTTGGATAACCCAATCCATACAATGACGAACGTCAAAACTACCGCGTTTGATTGGCTTAAAACTTTGAAAGGTTGGTTTTAACAAAGTCCAGAGTTGCACCACTGATAATGGTGTTTTGTACTTACTAAGTTTTCATCAGACATTTCGATATCGTAAAAGGTATCTATTGTAATGGGTGGAATATTTAGCTTAGAGGCAAGAGATGTGAATACAAAGCTTTTATCGGATACAAAATCAAATAAAACTTTAGCTAGATGTTGGTTTAGAAGAAACATACCCATGACTATGTTAGGGTCTTGATGAGCATTCCTATCCCTTAGCATGTAGGCTCTTCCTTGGGCATTGTTGTTGGTGGTCTTTCGGCACTGATTTGCATAATGCCTCTTATCTCTCCACAGGCATGGGCAAGTAACTGTCACTGGTAAGCAGATTAACTTTCAGTGGCTTGGCCTTTATTTTGCAGTTCTTAGTTAGTAATGGCCCACCTTGTTACAACAATATATTACACTTAACAATGAAGGTCCTTTGTGATACTGAGTGCATTCTTACACACGGGACGGTTTTCTAGTATACCCATTGCTTTCAGCTTGGGGTGCAACATAAGCCCTGAGGGTTTCCTGTCTTTGGTTCTTTGTGGTTAGGTGATTATTATAAGTGGTTGTTAGCGTTTTACAGTAATGTGTTGTTATTATCGTGTGCGGTAGTTGTTGTTGAAAGTCTTCCTGTCGTCAAACATTCATTGTGATCAACTTATACTTGCACCGGAGTGTGCTTTGTTACCTGATCCATTAGCCTCTGGGCTATGTTAATGGCTTCCTCTAGAGTTTGAGGTTTAGAGGCGGTAACATTCCCTTCAATACTTTGAGGCAATCCCCCGATGAAAACTTCCATCATTTTCTCAGAATCTGGCACCATAGTGGGACATAAGGTTGCCAATTCCTGGAATCTTCTCACATATGCCTTGAGATCATTCCCCTTCACAGTCAGATGGTAAAATTCATCTTCCATCTTCTGGACCTCAGTTCGGGGATAGTATTTCTTTATCAAAAGTTTCTTGAATTTAACCCATGTAATATTGTAAGCTTCTTCTATCCCAATAGGTTGGGCAAAAGAATTCCACCAGGATAGAGCTTCTTCAGTTAAAGTACCAGTAGCAAACTTCACCTTATAGTCTTCGGTACAGTTGCTACGGGAAAACACTGATTCAGTTCTTTCAAACTAGCGGATGAGACCAATAGCGCCTTCCGTACCTTTGAAGTTGATAGGTTGGTAGCTCATGAACTCTTTGTAGCTACATTATCTTGCCACAGGAGCTTTTCTTGGTCTGGTGGTATTATCAGTATTTGCCATGTTAGCGGCTTATGCTTCCAGAGCTGTGGTAACACTGTCAGCAACTAGTTTCTTGATGGCAGCCTGAGTCATGGCTGGTGCTTCAGATGTTGACATCCTTTTGGGAGGCATTCTATCAACATAAGATAACACGTAATAAGAATGATATCATAAGTTCAAAAATAAACATTGTCACAATAGTGATATCAAAATCATAGATAATTCATATCAAATAAGTATCTATGATTTATTTAGAAATCATGGTATGATTCATAATGATGGAGACGGAGATGATGATATAAGAGAAGTTGTTTTAGGATGGATATATCGGTATTATGAAACAACAAGGTATAACGGGATTGCCTTTGTATTATATCATGAACAACTTGCCTTTGTACTGTACATAGTCAAAATTTGACAAGTGTTGTTATTTATACCACACATCTCGTGGCTAGGTTAAAAGCTATAACTAGTATCTAATCTAGTAGTTCGATAGTCCTTTCTGGCTGTTCTTGAGTTCATAAATTGCATTTAGAAGACTTTCCTTATCTGCTTGGTGACGGACTTGGATTTCTTCGATGATTTGTTCTAGATTAGCAATCCTGAAGCGAGCCAGAGCAATCTTGTTGTTATTTCTCATTTGCTTTCTTTAAAGTTTAGTAATTCTAGCATGAGCCTTTTAGAGTTCAGCTTCCAGATTGTCAAAATCTTGTTGTATGATCACTTGACCTTTTCCAAGAAGTTCTACTTTGTCTTCTATGTGCTCAATGCGGTCGAGAGAGATTTCATCCAGGTGATTCATAATTTTCTCAATTTGCTCCTCGTGACGTTCCAAACTTGTCTTACGAGAGCTTTCTCCTATCTCAAATTCTTGAGGTAGGGCAGAAGTAGAGGAGAATGATTGGTTATGGCCTTGTTTCTTAGGTGACAATAATTCCTCTGGAAGAAAGAATTATTGAGGATTAAACATTCAAGATAGCATTGCAGATGGAGGCACAATAGTTGGTGGTGGAATAGGTGATTCTTTAGCATAGTATGCATGCATGACCTTCATAAAGGGGTCATCATGAAAAAGTGAAAGAGTTGGTGAAACTATTAGAACTAAACCAAATGAGTTATTTGAAGAGCTAGAATAAGTTTTTCCTGGTGAAGCTGGGACATAGTCCGGGGAAGCCGGGATATAGTCCGGAAAGTTAGAGGAAAAAGCATCCTCAATATCAGAAGTAGGATGGTTGGGAGAAGACATCACTCTGTTAACAACCCAGTAGTAAATAACATAAGTTATTTATATAATAGTATAGTAGTTATGTATCTTTACATACTATTCGGGAGATGTAGTGGCACGGAGGACTTTCTTGGATAGAAAAAGAAAAGTAGTTATAGTTAAGGTTTTAACCTTGTTCTCTATAACCTTATCTCTTGATACCAATCTATAACACCCCTATTTTTGAGATATAGCAGAGGAAGCTAATATGGGGTATTATTTCATAGTACAACAATCATAATCATAAAAAATGACTCGAAAGGGATGTTTTTAAAAGATAAGCTATCATTCATTATTTCATCAGAGTTTTTACAAACAGAGGTCCCAAAATCTACATGAAAACATAAAGTTTGAATGATAACAATTTAGCCATCTTCAAGTCCGTGCCACTCCGTGCCATAAGATGTATAGATACCTGAGAAAAACATGCTAAAAAGGATTCAACACTAAGGCTGAGTGAAATTCATAGTTAATAATAAATAGTGTAATACAAGTCATCATAAAGTGGATTACATTATTAACACCCCTAAGTGTACTAATTACAATGAGTACGATTATTATGGGAAACAGTATTATTACGTCTAAGCTTATGGTACTCAAACTGACTAGTGTATATATCAATAATGATATATATAAAGATAATGGCTCCCGTGTAGGTAATTTCCATATACCTATGAGTTTCAAATATAGTGCGTTTGGTTACCTATCCGGATAACACAAACGGGATTCGTCAATCCCAATAGGCCTATTCACAATATTCGCGTTCACTCGCAAGTGAGTAATGGTCCATGATGGGTGGGGCTTTGGCATAAAGGGACTTAGACAACAGATTAATAAAATATCAGGAAAGCATACATTTAGAAAAATAGCATGTATTTCATGGTTGGAGCATGTAATCACCCCGCATGGTTTATGAAATAGAAATTTAAAGGTAGGCTATGAACTCACCTTAACAGTATAGGAAAATCTGATTGATGGCAAAAGTATATCAAGTGAAAGTAACGGCTTCGTCACGCAACCTGGGGTGATATGTCAAGTCTTAGTGTGATTGTTTATGTTTCAAAACATCATAAAGTTTAACGTATATCTTTGATTTATTAAATTATGGAAATATTGTATCACTGTTCGGGCTATCATAATCCAGAGGTCACATAGTATCGTTTGAGGAGCCAAGGCACTTTAAATCGTAAACCCAGCAAACTCGTCAAAATAAAAACTCAAATGAGACCCTTCATATGAAATTCCCTAGTAACTTGATATGATAAAGATATTAAGTTTTCCTTTCAAAAGTTAGTCAAATGATAATTGATGTAAATATATCAACGAACTAATGCGTTGATTTATGATTAATAACGATAAATGTGTCGGGTTTTAATAAAATTGAGTTTTATATTATTAATATATATTTTTATAATTTATATAAAAATATTATACTTTATATTTTTAAGTTTGTAAAATTGGCAATATATACCCTTGGTTTATAAACTTTTACAACTTTAGTCCTTTATATATAAAATATATATAATTTAAATCTTTAACTTTGAAACTTGGCAAAATAGGTCCTTATAGTTATAACTTTAGAATAATGACATTTTTAGCCACTTTAGTTATAAATTTCAGAAAGTTACGATATATACCCCTATGCATGGAAATATTTGCAAAACAAGTCCAAAAAGCCATGCAAGCTTATTTTAGGATTTCAAATAATATTTGCAGGTTATAGCTTATTAGAATAATCTAAAATAAGATGTTCTAACATAACAAAAATTTAGAAAAAGGATTCGTTAGCTAGAAAATCAAAACGGGTCATTTTTAGGGTTTTATTAAAAAACACATGGGTTTGAGGATTCAAAGCTTCAAACAAGAGTTTATATATGATCTTAAGAGTATTATGAACATTATAATATAGAATATAAGCTTATGGAACAAGATCTTAGGCTTACTGACTCAAAAGGTTGAAATGGGTTTTGGTTCGTACGCCTATAATTTTGGACCTTCACAAGGCTTTCGTTTTTTCTTGCTTCTTGGCTTCTATTATGAGCTTAGGGACTTCTCTTGACCTTCCTTAATCTAAGTTAGAACTCCATTGATGAGTATATGAGTTTTTAATGTGTGATTTGAATGGTTATGCATGTTTTGGCTTATATAGTGTTCAAATGGCCTTGGTGCCCAAGTTTAGAGTCTTGCTTATGTCTTAAGCCTAGCTTACTGAAATAATGGAAGCTAGAAAAAGAAAGTATTGAAGGGCTAGAAGAGACGCTAAAGCAATGTGGGATAGGTTTGGAGGTGTATGTGGGTTCGGTTGTAAAGGGGGTGACAAGGAGGTGACTTGGCCAACTTGGGGGGCAAGGGAGGAGGTAGAGGTGCTTGTAAGATGCTTGGTGACATAAGGGTGAGGTCATAGAGGTGCTTGGATGGGTGCTTGGTTTAAAAATGGGTATCAGGTTGGTTTTGGGTTTTGGGTTTTAAAATGTGGATTAGGGTTAGGATTAAGGGTAGATTAAGGTTTAGGATTAGTGTTAGGACTGAGATTGGGGCTTAGGATTAAGGTTTAGGGCTTAGTTTTAAGTTTAGGGTTTATTTTTTAGTTGAAAGTGAAATTAGGGTTTAGGGTTTTAGATTAGGGTTTAGGTTTAAGGTTTCAAAGTCATGTATTAAGTGCTTGTACCTTGTACTAAAGTGGTGGTAAGAAACCAAAGTGATTTAGGAGGTAAAATGACCTAGTTTGACTTTCTTGCATTATTGACTTTACTTATGTTATTAGAAAGTTTTTAACTTAATTTAGGAGGAAAAGATATTCAATGTGGTGCAATTGATACTTTACACATTCTTTAAAGGCTTTGTACATTCCATTTTATATGTATACATACATATAATTAGAGGGTTTTGAAATAAACTATAACGATTAATGCTTGTTTGAAATAACGTTTTGAAAAGTACGTTGAATGGATAATGTACTAGGTAAAAAAAATGATATTAAGATATAAACTGGTACACATATTAGGAAGTTTACATATTTAAACATAGATAGAGATGACATTGAATTGAGTTAGCAATGAGCTCGTTAACTTTAGAGATGCAAGTACGATGCATACATGAATAAAGCAAGAAATTATCCCTGTAAAAAGGTCTGTATATATATATTAGATGGATATTACAGTGCATCTAATTTAATAGATGGATAATTACATTGATGAAAATTGTGGGTTGTTATACCATATGTCCTTCACCTTGGCAGTTGTAGCATCTAAGAACTCTTGCCTGTCCACTTGTAGTATTTCCCCTTGAACTGGTAGCATTGCTCTTATAAGTAGTACCAAAATAATTTTGGACCCGTTGGCTTCCCCTGAAACGTGTAACACAACTTACAAAACGGTAACACACGCCATCAAGAATAGTGGCTTGGTTTCTTAATTAGAGGAAGAGTTCTGAGCTGATTATTAGTATATTGAACCTTGAAGAAGGCAATAGCCTGTTAAAAAAAGAGCCATTGCTATTATTAAGACACAAGCAATCAATCATCTTCCGAGGAGAAAACACATGAACAGACAAAACCTGAGTCCCAAATGGTGATTCAGTCATAGGTTGTGTATGAGCTTGAGGTAATTGATAAGCAACTTGTGGAATCACTTATGAAACAGTTGAGGTTTGATGATTCATTTGAGACTGAAATATATGTGATGGTGGAATAGATGAATGATTGAATTGAGTTTGTAATGGATAATGAGATGAGTATTGTTAATTGGGTTTAATTGATCCATGTTGTGACGGTGAAAACTGTTGTTGAAGTTGAGGATTGTTGTAATAAGACTGATAAGTGTTGAAGTGAGGTGGTGTCATCTGCTGATTTACAACGAATGCAAGTGGATCTTGATTGCGTTCACGCATAATACGGACTTCATTTGCATGGAGTTCGTGTTGTTCAAGATATGCATGAAGTTGATCAAAGTTGGAGGTATGCAAATCTTTAACTAGTTGACGACACGTCCTCAAACTTACTCCATTCGGGTGGAAGACTGTTTAAGAATTTGATATTAACTTAAATTGCTCCATTTTCATGCTTTTAGATTTCAAACATGATTAAAAAAGAGCCGAGTAAATCTCAAGTAATACGTATGAAGTGATTCCCCCTTGATGTGAGTAAACTTATCAAATGCATCATACAACTTACATTCTCTTTCCTGCTTTGTTAAAGAGGTACCTTGCATCAGTAACTGAACTCTCTCCCATAAATCTTTAGCAACTCTGTGATGATTCACAAGTGAATAGATATCAACAGGAAGACCTTGAAGAATGATATTGGTAGCTTTCATATCACAATCAGCTTGAATTTTCTCAGCAGCAGATAATTCAGCATATTTCTTTGTTCTAATCACACCGTTTTCTTCAACCGTAGGCCAAATGAGAGGACCATGTTCAACTGATTCAAGTATCATTCTTCCGTCCTCTCTATTTTTCATGTATAATTCCATTCTACTTTTCCAAGAATCATACAGGTCTTTGTCCAACATAGGTGGACGATTGTCAGCATCAGAGAGTATCATGTACTCGGCAAGAGTATTCTTTTGTCCAAGTGAAATAATTGAATCCATTTCAATTACAATGTAATAAGATGAAATTGATCGTATAGTGATTGGAGGTTGTTGTGTTAACATGATTTTTTATTAATGAAGCTGAGTCTTTCAGAATACACAGGATTTTACAATTCATGATAAAATTAAGAAATCAAATATTCACGGGATTTTACAAATCAAAGAACAACCGTATAATTCATCTGACAAACGTGTATAGTTCTATAACAACCCGTATTTTTCATCAATGTAATTATCCATCTATTAAATTAGATGCACTGTAATATCCATCTATTATATATATATAACCTTTTTACAGGGAATTTTTTTGCTTTATCTCATTATGCAACGTAACTTGCATCTTGGTATGTGCTTAAATACACATACCTTTTACCTTTAAAAACAAGCTAAAATAACCAAAAACGGACTCAAAATGCCAAAGATACGCTTGTTTTGCTAAATGTATTGTGCAGGAACGGATAACCAAGAAAAGGACGAAAAACAAAGACAAAACGACAAAACGGGACTCGGAATGGAAAAGACTGTGAAAGACAAAGCCAAATCAAAGCCGAGAAGTCAACTGGTCAAAGTCAAAGTCAACCCAAGTCAACCCCGGGGCCAAAGTCAAAGAAATATAAGTTAGGGGGCTGAAATTGCCAAACCCTAAACTTATACAAAAAGAAGAAAAGAGAAAAAGAAAAGAGAAGGGTTTAATAAAGCAATTGCACAAATAGCAAGTAAGGGGTGCAAACTGCCAACCCCCCTAACTTGTTTCCCACAAGGTACGAACTTGAAAAGAGTTATAAATAACTCTGGGGACTTGTTTAGCCTAGTCCCCAAAGTATAAAACCACAAGTGACCAAGTGTGCAAACTACCAAGGAACCAAGAGGGGCCATATATGCCAAGAGTGAAACTTACCACTGTAAACAGCTTCCAACTCCTTATTCCCGCCTCACTTTTTCCCCCCAAAAACCTTCACTGTGTTTATACCCATTTTACCCCATGAATCTTCACCACCACCATGGTTATTCATCTCCCCCCTCCTCCACTACCTTTCCCAGCCATAAAGTTGCCAACTTGGCAATCCCACATCCCCCAAACCCCATTTCGACGGCTTAGATTGAATTTTGAAGATTGAAGGGCCAAGATTAAAGCTTTAAACACTCTCACACAACAAACACACCTGTGTTTGTGTGTCTACAAACAAGCACAACAAGAAAAAGAAGACTTAGTTACTTTTCGGCTATAAATAGCCTTGTAAGCCATTGTGGCAAATATAGCATTTTTTAATTCCAGCTTATTAAGTTTTAACTCAGTTTTTAGTTAAGTAAATTATTGTCATTTTAAAGAATTTTGAAGTTAACACCTTCTATGCACTTGTAATTTTCCATTTTAAGAAAAAATTAAGCCGTTTTAACTCAATAAGCTTATTTAGCCTTATCCTGGTTAATAAGCCAAATTCAGTTTTAATACTTGTTCAATGTCTAATACTGTTATAAAGTGGAAATTATTCATTTGAATTGTAGAATTTTGGAAGCTTTATGAAGTAATAAGCTTCCCAAAGAGCTTATTGACTTATGTGCACAGTGTTTAAGTGCTAAGGATCCATTAGGACAGGGTTTTTAGGCCACTCACTCAGAGAGAGTGACCTTGGTTCTGAGACAACAAATCCCAAGGTTACATTTTATAAATTTCATTCTAGCTTAACTTCTAGCTTAAATCTTTAGCTTATTTGCTTTATATCTTTACAAATGCATTAGTTTTAAGTTGTTAGTTGACTGTTGTAAGTTTTTATTGCATAGTTTAGTGTAATATTAGCTTTTTCTCAAAAACTGTCATAAGTGTAGTATAAGCTAGTAGAGAAACTAGCTTATTTTTCTTAATAAGCTAAAACTTTTAGTCTTAAAATAGTTTAAACAAGTCAAAATAAGTAGGAGTAGATAAAAGGTTTTTAAAGTTTTGGTTTAAAAATGGATCTTAACTACTCTTTGGTTTGACAGTTTTTAGATAAAGGGGTGTTTGGTACAAGGCTTAAAACGGGTAAAAAGGGTTTTTGCATGGGTTAAGGTATTTGGGTTAACTTTAGCTTAAGTTTTTAAGCAATTTTAAGCTGTTTTTAGAAAGTTTTTAGTTTTAAAATAATTTTTTAAGGTTTTTAAATCTAAGTTCAAAACTGTGAAGTTTTAAGTAACCCCCAATTGCTTTATTTGATTAAGCACTGAGGTTTGAGTTCAAGGTTCAAAAAAGGTGTGTTTTAGTGTCCAAATAAGGGCTGTCAAGAGCCTTTGTTCTTTTGACTTTATAAGTCAAAACCACCAATCCTTTTCCTGTCACAGTTTGCAAAAAACCAAAAGAGCTTTTTCACCACCAAAAATAAGCAAGTAAAAATGCTTTTTACAAGTCCAAAATGAGTGCACAAGTCCCTTAGATAGAGTACTCAATCTGTTTAAGCTTGTTTTTGCTTTAGAGCCTTTATTTGACAGCTTGGAAAATAAGCTGTCAAATAAGCCCTTGGAGGTGCTTAAGCTCCCTGGTGCCAAAATGGAACTTTAGACCTATGATTCAGCCTTTAAGCTAAATTAAGCCCAAGTATTTGGCTTATTCAAGAGGCTTATAAGCCCTATGTAAGTCTTCAAGTTTCACCCTTGATAAGCTTATTTGGTTGCTTATTTTTAAGCCCAAAGATACCCTTTGGCTGTTTACACCAACAGTACTAACACCCAAGTTAGTACTGTTGTGGGGTTTAAGCCACATTCTGGCTTATTGAGCTTATCCCATAAGCTCAAATTGTGTCCTAGTAAGCTTTTAGGTTAAGTTAGTTAGTTAGTGTGCTTATTTCACTTTTTCTTTAGCTTATTTGCTCAAGTAATTTAGTAAAATTTAGCTTTTAGGCTTATTTCATGTTTCTGTCACTTAAGCCCTTTTCCATAGCTTATTAGTTTAGCTTTTTCTTACCTTTTAGCTTATTTAAGTTAGTTTAAGCCCTTTTTGCTTATTTTAGTCCTTGGCTCAGCTTATTCAACCAATAAGACTTAGAAAATTGGCTTTTAAGCCAATTTGGCTTGCTGCCCACTTTAAGCTTATCTTATAGCTTATTCTTTTGACCAAAGTCAAAAGTGTCTTTGTTAAAGTTGTTAAGTATAAGCTGTTCTCATTTTAAAATTTTTAATGCTAGATAGTAAACTAAAAATACATTCATACAATCTAAATTGGTCATTTTTTTTCTAGTGATGAAATAGCTTGAACCGCAATGTATAAGAAATAAACGGTTCTAAGAGTCTCTTCGCAAGCTTTTTTAGTTTCATTGTCAACTTCGTCATCATATTTTCTATTTCTACAAATAGCTCGTTTTCTTTTCAATTTTTCATTCTACATTCGCATTTTTTTACCAATTTCTTTTAGCGGAAACTAAAACATCCTTAAAAGCAACTTATTATTAAAGAATGATATACATGACTAGATGAGAAACATCAAAGAGTCAAAGTATGTTTGTGAGTGTGAAAAAATAAACGTCGATTCATCAATGTAAATGGTTAAATGATACTTATCACATGGCTTAAATTTACCTTTGCTTATTTTTCATGCAAAAACAAGTCTTTTATATATCGTAGGCTTGAAAACTAAAAAATGATAAACAAAAGAGACCCAAAACTTTGATTATTTAACATATATCGGCTTATAGGGGCCATGAATAATCGAATGTTTAAAGATGACGGCAAAAAAAACATGTAACAGACTTTATACATACACATGATCCAAGAAAATTCGGGGCCTTAAAAAATTTGGGGCCTAAAGCCCTAGCTTCACTTGTTTTACCCATGAGCCACCACTAGGTGGCATGTAGCTAACGCATGGGTAACTGGTTTAGTCCTCGTGTTTGGAGGTGGAAATGAGCAGAGTGGAGCCCGAGCTTGTCAGAGCTCGAACTCGGCTTGTTTTAGTTTTATAATGCTCGAGCGTGAGCTCAGCTTCGCTCGATCAGCTCAAGCTCGGCTCATGGTATGTTACACAGGCTCGGGCTCAGCTCGAACTTGGCTCGTATATACAATTTGGCAATGAAAAATTAAAGATTGGCTCGAGCTCGACTCATAATATATCTATTTTGAGCTCTTTAACGAGCTTGTTATTGAGCTCGTTAATAAGCTCACTATAACAACCCGCAATTTTCATCAATGTAATATCCATCTATTATATATATATATCACCTTCTTATAGTGAATTTTTTTTGTTTGATCTCATAATGCAACGTAACTTGCATCTCTAAAGTAAACGAGCTCACGCAACATCTATCAATGTCATCTATATCTATGTTTATATTATATAAACATCCTAATATGTCAAGTTTATATCCTAATATCATTTTTACCAAGTACATTATCAATTTAACGTACCATTTACAACGTTACTTCAAAACAAGCATTAAACGTTAACGTTTACATCAAAACCCTAATTATATGTAATGTGTACATATAAAATGAATGTGCAAGCCTTCAAACATGTGTACAAGTGTACAATGCATAATATTTAAATAATATTTTCCCTCTAAGCCAATGTACAAGTCCTAAATACTCAATGTACAAATCAACAATGCATGAATTCAAATAAGCTCATTTTCCATCATTTTCATTCTAGATTTCTTACTACCACTTTAGCACAAGGTACAAACACTTAATGCATGACTTCTAAACCCTAAACCTAATCCCTAAATCATTCTAAAACCTAATCTAAAACCCTAAACCCTAAATGAAACCCTAAAACCCTAATTTCACTTTAAACCTAAAACTAAACCCTAAACCTTAAAACTAAGCCCTAAACCCTAATCCTAACACTAAACCTTAATCATAAACACTAATTACCCTAATCCTAAACCCAAATACATGTTTTAAATACCAAAAACCCTAACCCGTACCTCATTTTGACCCGACACCCTTTTTACTTCATTTTGACCCATTTTTAAGCAACCAAGCACCTCAAGCACCTTCATGACCTCACCACCATGTCATCTAGCAGCCTACCAAGCACCTCCATCACCATCTTGGCCATCAAGTTTGGCCTTGTCACCCATTCTTAGTCGAACCCTCCAAACACCCTCCACCATTCATAGCTATACTTCTAGCCTTCCATACTCACCTATAGCCTTCCTTAGTCGTCCCTTTACATCTCTTGATCCCTTCTCTAAGTGTTCTTGGCCTACAAGGTGTAAAACTTGGGCATTAAGGCTCTTTGAGCACTATATATAGCCGAAACAAGCAACCCTTTTATTTCATCCTTCAAACTCAAACACACACACACACTCAAATGGAGTTCTAGTCATTCTCTAGCAGTAGTATAAGATCAAGAGAAGTCCCTAAGCTCAGAATAGAATCCAAGAATCAAGAAAAAAAACCCTTGAAGTCGTTACTAGGCGTACGACATTACTGTTGGAAAATACTCATATTCATGGTTAATACGCATGTATCCCCTCCCCCTCGCGGTTTAATGAAAACATTAGAAGAATTAAAATTGGCGAGGCTATGAACTCTCACCTTAACTAGGAAAATTTGATTGATGGTAAAAGTAATAAATAGAAAGTAACGGCTTACGTCACGCAACCTGGGTAATATTTCAAGTCTTAGTGTGATGTTTAAGTTTCCACACTTTATACAGTTTTAATGTCTTACTTTGATTTAATTATTACGAAAATATTGTATCACTAACACTGTTTGGGCCATCATAATTCGGAGGTCATGTAGTAAACGTTTGAGGAGCCTGGGCACTTTAAATCGTAAATCCAGCAAACTCGTCAAAACGTATACCTAAATGAAACTCCTCTCATGAAGTTCCCTAGTAACGTGATACGATAAGAATTTAAAAAATCATCAAAAGTTGTCTAGTGATAAAATACATAAATATATAACGTAATTGTTTTATAATGCGCCGATCGATGATTAATAACGATTAATGTGTCGGGTTTTAATAAAATCGAGTTTTATAATATTAATATATATTTTTATAATTTATATAAAAATATTATATTTTGGTTATATTTTCAAGTTTGCAAAAATGGCAATACAAACCCATGGTTATAGAACTTATTACAATTTTAAGTCACCTTATATATAATTTAAACCTTTAACTTTAGAACTTGGCAAAATAGGTCCTTATAGTTATAACTTTGGAATAATGACATTTTCAGCCCCTCTAGTTATAAATTTCAGAAAGTTACGATATATACCCCTTGCATGGAAATAATTTACAAATCAAGTCCAAAAAGCCATGCAAGCTTATTTTAGGGTTCCAAATGATATTTGTAGGTTATAGCTTATTTAAAATAGCTATAAATAAGTGTATAAACGTAACAGAAGTTTAGAAAAATGATTCGTTTAGCTAAGAAAATACAAAACGGGTTGTATTTAGGGTTTTAATCAAAAACACATAGGTTTGAGGATTTAAGGCTTCAAACAAGAGTTCGTATATGATCTTAAGAGTATTATGAATATTCTAATACATATTACAAGCTTATTGAACAAGATTTTGAGCTTACTTGAGCTAAAATGGGTCGAAAAGGGGTTTTAGGTTCGATGCCTATTAAACGACTTCAAGGCTTCTTTTTTCCTGATTTTTTTGGCTTCATTCTGACTTAGGACTTCCACTTGATCCTTCTTGGTCTGAGTTAGAACTCCATTTGAGTGTATGATGAAATTTGAGGTGTGATTGAAGAGTGTGTGTGTTTTGGCTATTTATAGGGTTCAAAACCCTTGGTGCCCAAGCTTATCTTAGTGGGTAAAGGTTAAGGAGGCCAGTAGATTAGATGACTAAGAGCTATGATGAGTATTGAGGGCTATAAAGGTGTGAGCTTAGCAAGGTGGAAGGTTGTGGGGGTCTTGGAGGGTCACGGCTAACCACAAGTGACAAGGAGGTGACAAAGCAAGACTGGAGCTTAAAGGGTGTAAATAGAGGGTGCTTGTACTTGCTTGGTGATGTACATGGTGATTGCTTTGAGAGGTGGTATGATGCTAGCTTAGTTTAAAAATGGGTCAAAATGAAAGAAAAATGGTGTCGGGTTGGTTTAGGGTTTTGGCTTAGGATTTTGGGTTTAAATTCGAGTTAGGGTTAGGGTTTAAGATAGTTTAGGGTTTAGGATTAGTGTTAGGATTAAGGTTTAGGGTTTAGGATTAAGGTTTGGGCTTAGTTTAAAGGTTTAGGTTTAGTTTTAGGTTTAAAGTGAAATTAGGGTTTTAGGGTTTCGTTTAGGGTTAGGGTTTTAGCTAGGGTTTTAGGACGAATTAGGTTTAGTTTAAGGTTTAGAAGTCATGCATTAAGTGCTTGTATCTTGTGTTAAAGCGGTGGTAAAGTTTAAACATGGTTTAGGAGCTTAAATGACCTAATTAGGTTTTTAGGCATTATTACTAGTACCTATATGTTTTAGAAAAGTTGTAAATTTGATTTAGGAGGGAAAAGAAAAGATATTCAAATGTTATGTATTGATACTTGTACACATGCTTTAGAGGCTTGCACATTCATTTTATATGTTAACAATACATATGATGAGGGTTAGATGTAAACGTAACGTTTAATGCTTGTTTTGATATAACGTTTTAAAAAGTAACTTAATGGATAATGTGCTTGGTAAAAATGATATTAGGATATAGACTTGACATATTAGGATGGTTACATGATATAAACATAGATAGAGATGGCATTGATAGAGGTTGCGTGAAGCTCGTTACTTTAGGATGCCAAGTTACGTTTGCATTAATGAGATAAAAGCCAAAATTTTTTTCCCTGTAAAAAGGTAGTATATAAAATGAATTCTAATTTAAAGATGGAAATTAACATTGCATCTAATTTAATATATGGATAATTACATTGATGAAAATTGCGGGTTGTTATATGTAAAAATTTTAATACGAGTCAAATTTGCCAGATACGCCGTTTCATGGTATGAATAAGCTGTATCCCAAATCTGACAATAATGTTTAAATGCAGAAAATAAAGGACTAGATAATTTCCAGATTGATCAATACTCCATATCCATTGGTAGTGGATACGTCGTATTGGCAATCTGGGAAGACAGACTCGATAAAAAGAATTAACAAGCCGGGTTGTCTCCCCGGTAAGCACTTTTGTTTACAGCAAAGTCTTTAAGTTAGACTTGTCTTCAGCTTCCATCTTCACCACTCCATCTCGTGCACTTTCACGTGTCTACGAGTAAGCCGTTCTGTGACTTTTTCATCATTGATGTATTCCGGTCCCAAGTCCAAATCTCCCTTGTAGAGCTTCTTAAGCTTTTGATATGGGTGCAAAATACCTTCTATTACATCTCGTGCAAAAACTTACCTTGAGGCAATGGCTTAATCTTGTTTGCTAATTAAACTTGTGATTTGTTTAAACCTGAATGCCGATCTTGCCATTTGATAATCACCTCATCCAATCACCGATTGTATTTTGTAGTCATTTCCTTCAATTCGGTTTTTGCCTTGACTCCAATTTCTTTTCAAAACTCTTTTCCAACTATTACATCACCCATTTCTTCATCACGATAACGATCCATGTCTTCTATCACTGCAAAATCTGTCACAACAGAGAAAGTTCCAACAAAGATAGGTGCATTCATAAAGGCTCCAACTACACTTTTCCCTTTAAATTCCAACTTGTCTTTCATTATAGAGTTATAAAACCTTTTAGACATCATATTAATGGACAAGAGAGGGAAGAAGTTAGCACTACGTGTTCATAACCTATCATGCAAGAGAACCTCAAATTGCAAGCAAGTCACCATTGACATGAATCTTTCCTATCGAGGGTCCGCTAAAACTAAGGAAGTCCCACTCCCGTTGGTGATCATAATCATCAGTCACATGCCTAGTTTGACTCATTTTCCTTGATGGGTGTATCAATTCCCCTCACCTTCCTCAATGGTGGGGTCCTAATCAACACTTGATCATGAACTCAGTAATAATGGATCATTTAGACCATTTAGATTCAAGAAAATCTTCAAATTTAGTGGTCATGTATCTATTCATCTCAACGCATTGCCAAAAAAAGGAAAAAATAAAAAAAAGGAAAACCATTAGTCCTAGCTTCTAAATCAAGTTCCGTACTCTTAATCAAACTTAATGCATAGACCCTCTTAATTATGTTACTAGCAGGTTTATTACTTTTAAAGAAAATTTTATCATTCCCAACGCTTAAAGTTATCTTTGCTTTAAACACGTTTATAATAGCATGAGCAGTAGACAAGAAGGGTCTTCCTAGGATTAAGGGGGTCTTGAAATCCTCGAGGATATCTAAAATAATGAAGTCTACTAGGAAAGTAAATTTATCAATACCTACTAGCACATTCTCAGCAATTCCTTTGGGTCGTTTCACTGTTCTATCAGCCAATTCGACAATTAATTTAGTAGGAATCAAGTCTCCTAATCCTAGGGTAGTATAGGTCGAATAAGGCATAACACTTATGCTTGCTCCTAAAATCAGCTAAAGCTTTATTGAAACACATATTATTAATGAAACAAGGTAAACTAAAACTCCCTGGGCTTTATATCCCTTTGAGTCAAAGGCTTTGCCAAGAGGCTTTGCATTAGTGTAATGAGCTTCCAGATCTTTTCTTTTTCTTTCTTCCATCAGTTTATAACAACCCGTAAAATCATCAATGTAATTATCCATCTATTAAATTAGATGCATGGAATATTCGTCTATTAAAGTAATGCGTTTAATTTACTTTGAATGAAAATTACGGTTATTGTTATAAACCTGATGGAGAAAAAGATCTGGAAGCTCATTACACTAATGCAAAGCCTCTTGGCAAAGCCTTGCCTCAAAAGGAAAAAGACCCAGGGAGTTTTACTTTACCTTGTATTAATAATATGTGTTTAATAAAGCTTTAGCTGATTTAGGAGCAAGCGTAAGTGTTATGCCTTATTCGACCTATACTACCCTAGGATTAGGAGACTTGATTCCTACTAAATTAATTGTCGAATTGGCTGATAGAACCGTGAAACGACCCAAAGGAATTGTTGAGAATGTGCTAGTAGGTATTGATAAATTTACTTTCCTAGTAGACTTCATTATTTTAGATATCCCTGAGGATTTCAAGACCCCTTTAATCCTAGGAAGACCCTTCTTGTCTACTGCTCATGCTATTATAAACGTGTTTAAAGCAAAGATAACTTTAAGCGTTGGGAATGATAAAATTTTCTTTAAAAGTAATAAACCTACTAGTAACATAATTAAGAGGGTCTATGCATTAAGTTTGATTAGAAGTACGGAACTTGATTTAGAAGCTAGGCTAATGGGCAATGCGTTGAGGAAGAATAGATCACATGACCCTAAATTTGAGGATTTTCTTGAACTAAATGGTCTAAATGAACCATTAGAACTTAGGCATGATCAAGTAGTTGACTTAGGACCCACCATTGAGGAAGGTGAGGTAATTGATACACCCATCAAGGAAATGGTCAAAACTAGGCATGATGATGATGATATGATCACCAACGGGATTGAGGATTATCCTAGTTTTAGCGACCTCGATAGGAAGATTCATGTCAATGGTGCTTACAATTTGAGGTTCTCTTGCATGATAGGTTATGAACACGTAGATGCTAACTTCTTCCCTCTCTTGTCCATTAATATGATGTCTAAAAGGTTTAATAACTCTATAATGAAAGACAAGTTGGAATTTAAAGGGAAAAGTATGGTTGGGGCCTTTATGAATGCACCTATCTTTTTTGGAACTTTCTCTATTGTGATAGATTTTGCAGTAAATAAAAGACATGATAATATCGTGATGAAGAAATGGGTGATGTAATAGTTGGAAAAGAGTTTTGCAAAGAAATTTGAGTCAAGGCAAAACGAATTGAAGGAATGACTACCATATACAATGGTGATGATGAGGTGACTTATCAAATGGCAAGATCGCATTTAAGGTTTAAACACCTCACCAATGTACAATGCAACAAGATTAAGCCATTGCTCAAGGTAAGTGCACGAGATGTAATAGAGAATGTATTTTGCACCCCATAACAAAGCTTAAGAAAGCTCTAAAAGGGAGATTTGGACTTGGGAACCTGAATACCTCATTGATAAAAAAAGTCAAAGAATGGCTTACTCGTGGACACGTGAGAGTGCACGAGATGGAGTGGTGAAGATGGAAGCTGAAGACAAGTCTAACTTAAAGACTTTGCTGTAAATAAAAGTGCTTACCGGGAGACAACCCCGGCTAATTTTCTTTTTAACGAGTTCGTCTTACCAAGATTGCCAATATGACGTACCACACCAATGGATACAGAGTATTGATCAAAAAAAATCAAACTTGAAATTATCTAGTCCTTTATTTTCTGCATTTAAAACATTAAGTGTCAGAATAGGGATACAGCATATTCATACCATGAAAACGGCGAAACTGGCAAATTTTACTCGTATTAAAATCCATTTACTATACAACCCAGCAATTATTCATCAATGTAATTATCCATATATTAAATTAGATGCACTGTAATATCCATCTATAAGGAGGCTCACTTAGATTCATTTTAATATACTACCAATTTACAGGAAATTTTGGCTTTTATCTCATTAATGCAACGAAACTTGCATCTCGAAAGTAAACGAGCTCACTCACCTCTATCAATGCCATCTCTATCTATGTTTATATGCATTAAACATCCTAAATATGTCAAGTCTATATCCTAATAATCATATTTAGCCAAGCACATTATCCATATTAAAGTACTTTTTTAAAAAGTTATAATCAAAACATGCATTAAACGTTAACGTTTACATCTAAACCCTATATTATATTAATGTATAACATATAAAAATAATTGCTAGCCGCTAAAGCTGTGTACAAGTATCATAGCACAACATTTGAATAACTTTTCCCTCCTAAAAATCAATTACAACTTCTAAACATAATGTACAAGCTAATCATGCCTAAAAACCTAATTAGGTCATTTAAGCTCCTAAACCATGTTTAAACTTTACCACCGCTTTAACACAAGATACAAGCACTTAATGCATGACTTCTAAACCTTAAACCTAAACCCTAATTCCTTCTAAAACCCTAATCTAAAACCCTAAACCCTAAACGAAACCCTAAAACCCTAATTTCACTTTAAACCTAAAACTAAACCCTAAACCTTAAAACTAAGCCCTAAACCTTAATCCTAAACCCTAAACCTTAATCCTAACACTAATCCTAAACCCTAAACTATCTTAAACCCTAACCCTAACTCGAATTTAAACCCAAAATCCTAACCAAAACTTTAAACCAACCCGACACCATTTTTCTTTCATTTTGACCCATTTTTAAACTAAGCTAGCATCCTACCACCTCTAAAGCATCACCATGACATCACCAAGCAACTTACAAGCACCTCTAATACCACCCATTAATCGCACCAAGGTCTTGCTTTGTCATCTCCTTGTCACTTGTGGTTTACCGTGACCTCCGATAGACCCCACAACTCTTCCACCGCTAGCTACACCTTAATAGCCCTCAAAACTCATCATAGCCTCCCTTATCTTCTAGCTACAGGCCCTTAACCCATACCCACTAAGAAAGCTTGGCACCAAGGGTTTTTGGACCCTATAAATATCCAAAACAGCACACCCTTTCAATCACACCTCAAATTTCACAACACTCACATGAGTTTTCTAACTCAGACACAATAAGTATCAATTTTGAAGTCCCTAATCTCAGAATAAAGCCAAAAAACAGAAAAAGAAGCCCTTGAAGTCGTTTACTTGCGAGGCATAACGAACTAAAAACCCATTATCGTGCCCCAATTTAGCTCCAGTAGCTCAGGAGAATCATTTCCATCAGCTTGATAAATGTATTCAGAATATCATAATACTCTTAAGATCATATACGAACTCATGTTTGTAGCCTTAAATCCCAAACCTAGTGTTTTGATTAAAACCCTAAATACAACCCTTTTTGATTTCTAGCTAACGAATCCTTTTCCTAAACTTTGTTACGTTTATACCCAAATTTTAGCTTATTTAATAAGCTATAACCTACAATATCATTGGAACCATAAAATAATCTGCAAGGCTTTTATGGACTTGATATGTAAATATTTACCATGCAAGTTATATATCGTAACTTTCTTAGAAATTTAAAACGTAGATGGGATGAAAATGTATATTATTCCAAATTTATAACATAAGGAACCTATTTTCCAAGTTCTAAAGTATTAAAGGATTAAATTTATATATAAAGGACTAACTGTAAAAGTTTATAAACCCAGGGTAATTAATTGCCAATTTTTGCAAACAAGAAAAAATAAAAAATAATATTTTTATATAAATTATAAAATTATATATTAAAATTATAAAACTTGATTTTTATTAAACCCGACACATTATCGTTAATAATCATCTATCAGTCGCATTTATAAAACAATTACTTATATATAAACTAATTTTATCATCGACTATCTTTTGAAGATTTTTAAAAACTTATCCGTATCACGATACGAGGGAACATTATGTGAGAGTATTCATTTAAGGTATACGTTTTGACGAGTTAGCTGGATTTACGATATAAAGTGTCCCTGGCTCCTCAAACGTTTACTACATGACCTCCGAATTTATTATGGAGCCCAAACAGATACAATATTTTCGTAATAAATAAATTCAAAGTAATACAATAAAAACTTTATAAAGTTTGAAACATAAACCATCACACTAAGACTTGACATATCTACCCAGGTTGCGTGACGTAGCCGTTACATTTCACTTTATATATTTAACAATCAATCAAAATTTTTCCGTTCTGTTAAGGTGAGTTCATAGCCGCATTTTAAATCTTCCTAATGTTTTCAAAACCCGATGAGGGGATACATGCTATAAACCAGTGAATAGTGAGATTTTTTCCAACCTGTATGCTATCCTGATATACTATTGTAGCATAAGGTCCTTACTTTTTCCATTAAGACCCCACTATCATAACCGTTAATTTACTTTTCGGATTAAGCTCAAATGCTGTACTAGATATATTTAGGACTGAACTTCCCCGTTGGTGTACCTATACTTTCTGGTAACCAAACGCACTTCATTTGAAACACTATACGAGTGTTTGGCAAAGGCACCCGTTAGGGCAACTTATTATGATTATTGATTATCTCAAGGTCTCGGTGCATGAGCTTTGGGCAATAATACTGTTTTCTATAATAATTGTACTCATTGCAATTATTACACTTATGGGTGTATAACAACGTAACCCACTATTGAACTTGTATTCAAACTGTTTTACCATAAACCTATGAATATCACTCAACCATTGTGTTGACCTTTTTAGCATGTTTATCTTATGTATTTGAGCAACTTATGGCACGGAGTGACACGAACTTGAAGATGGCTAAACTATTATCATTTAAACTTTATTGTTTTCATGTAGATTTTGGGACCTCTATTTGTAAAAACTCTGATGAAATAATGAATGATAACTTATCTTTTGAAAATGTCTCTTTTGAGTCATTTTCTATGATTATGACTGTTGTACTATGAAATAATACCCCAGATTAGCTTCCGCTGCTATATGTCAAAAATGGGGGTGTTATAGATTGGTATCAAGAGCCACGGTTATAGAGAACAAGGTTGAAACCTTAACTATAACTACTTTTCTTTTTCCATCCAAGAAAGTCCTCCGTGCCACTACATCTTCCGGAATAGTATGTAAAGTACATAACTATTATACTATTATATAAATAACTTATGTTATTTACCACTGGGTTGTTAACAGAGTGATGTCTTCTCCCAACCATCCTACTTCTAATATTGAGGATGCTTTTTCCTCCAACTTTCGGACTATATCCCGGCTTCCCCGGACTATGTCCCAGCTTCACCAGGAAAAACTTATTCTAGCTCTTCAAATAACTCATTTGTTTAGTTCCAATAGCTTCACCAACTCTTTCACTTTTTCATGATGACCCTAATATGAAGGTCATGCATGCATACTATGCTAAATAATCACTTATTCCACCACCAACTATTGTGCCTCCATCTTCAATGTTATCTCCAATGTTTAATCCTTAAGAATTCTTTCTTTCGGAGGAATTATTGCCACTTAAGAAACAAGGTCATGACCGATCATCCTCCTCTAATTTTGCCCTACCTCAAGCATTTGAAATAAGAGAAACCTCTCGTAAGACAAGTCTGGAACGTCACAAGGAGCAAATTGAGGAAATTTTGAATCACCAAGATTAACTCTTCTCGACCTCATAAGCACATAGAATACAAAATAAATGGTCCTCGAAATTTGGTCGGGTGATCATACAAACAAGAATTTGAACAAACTGGAAGCTGAACTTCGAGAAGTCTCGTACTCAAATAGCTACACTTTCAAAGAAAGCAAATTGAAAAATAACAGCAAGATTGCTTTGCACCATCAGGATTGCTAATGCTAGAACAAATCATCGAAGATATCCCAGGCTCGTCACAGCAGACAAGTAAAGTCCTTCCTGAATGCAATCTTTAAACTCAAGAACAGCTATGAAGGACCCATCGGAACTACTTAGATTATATACTAGTTATAAGCTTATTCCTAGAACCTAGCCACAGGATTGTGGTATAAATAACAAACACATGTCAAATTTGACAATGTACGCAGTACAAGCAAGTCGTTCATGATATAATATAAAGGTGATCCCGTTTTATATTCATCCTATGTTCTATATTACATCTCCGTCTTTATCATTATGAATCATATCATGACTTCTAAATAAATCATAGATACTTATTTGATATGAATTATCTATGAATTATCTATGATATCACTATTGTGACAATGTTTATTTTTGAACCTTACGTATTTTAAAGAAAGAATTATGATATCATTCTTATTATGTGTTGTCTTATGTTAATAGAATGCCTCCCAAAAGGACGTCAACATCTGAAGCACCAGCCATGACTCAGGCTGTCATCAAGAAACTAGTTGCTGATAGTGTTTTTCTACAGCTTTGGACACAAGCCACACATGGCAAAATACTGATAAAACCACATACAAAGAGAAGCTCCTGTAGCAAGAAAGTGTAGCTACAAAGAGTTCATGAGCTGCCAACCTATCAACTTTAAAGGTACGGAAGGAGCTGTTGGACTTATCTACTCGTTTGAGCGAACTGAATCAGTGTTTTCCTGTAGCAACTATATCGAAGACTACAAGGTGAAGTTTTGCTACTGGTACTTTAACTGAAGAAGCTCTATCCTGGTGGAATTCTTTTACCCGACCTATTGGGATAGAAGAAGCTTACAAGATTACCTGGGTTGAATTCAAGAAACTTTTGATAAAGAAGTATTGTCCCCGAACTGAGGTCCAGAAGATGGAAGACGAATTTTACCATCTGACTGTGAAAGGGAATGATCTCAAGACATATGTGAGAAGATTCCAGGAATTGGCAACCTTATGTCCCACTATGGTGCCAGACTCTGAGAAAATGATGGAGATTACATCGGGGGATTGCCTAGAAGGTTATTACGGGAATGTTACCGCCTTCTAACCTCAACTTAGATAAGCCATTAACATAGCCCAGAGGCTAATAGATCAGGTAACAAAGCACACTCCGGTGCAAGTATCAAGTGATCACAAACGAAAGTTTGACGATAAAAGAACTTTCAACAACAACACTACTACCATAACACCAACAACACAACGTTTTTTTACTAAATAATCACCAACCATAACAGAACAGAAGACAGGAAACCTTCAGGTCTTATACTGTTACTCCAACTGAAAATAATGGGTATATTGGAAACCGTCCCTTGTGTAAGAAATACACTCTGCATCACACAGGACCTTGCACTGTTAAGTGTAATACTTGCAACAAGGTGGTCCATCTGACAAAGAAATGTAGAAACAAAGGCCCAGATACTAGAAGTAATCTACTACCAGTGACAGTTACTTGTCATGCATGTGGAGAGAAGTGGAATTATCAAATGCAGTGCCAAAGACCACCAACAATAATGCCCAGGGAAGAGCCTACATGTTGAGGGATATGAATGCTCACCAAAACTCGAACGTAGTTATGAGTATGTTCCTTCTAAACCAACATCTAGCTAGAGTATTATTTGATTCTGGAGCCGATAAAAGTTTCGTATCCATATCTCTTGCCTCTATGCTAAATATTCCACCCATTACAATAGATACCTTTTACAATATCGAAATGGCTGACAGAAACCTAGTAAGCACAAACACCGTTATTCAGGGTGCAACTCTGACTTTGTTAAACCAACCTTTCAAAATTGATCTTATGCCGATCAAACTCGGTAGTTTTGACGTCGTCATTGGTATGGATTGGCTATCCAAGTATCATGCTAGAATTATTTGTGACGAGAAAGTCATCCACATCCCAATCAACGGTGAAACTTTGATCATCCGAGGTGACCAAAGTAAAACCTGACTAAATCTCATATCCTGTATAAAAACCAAAAGATATATATCCCGAGGTTGTCAAGTTTTCGTAATCCAAGTAATGGAAAAGAAGTCAGACGAGAAAAGACTAGAAGATATCCCAGTAGTCAGAGAATTCCCAGAAGTTTTTCCTGAAGATCTACCTGGCCTTCCTCCCGTTCGCCAAGTAGAATTCCAAATCGATCTAATTCCAGGAGCGACACCTGTAGCCCGAGCACCTTATAGATTAGCTCCTTCAGAAATGCAAGAACTATCTAACCAACTTCAAGAGTTAGCAGACCGAGGTTTTATCCGACCAAGTACTTCACCCTGGGGAGCTCCTGTCTTATTTGTTAAAAAGAAAGACGGATCTTTCAGAATGTGTATCGATTACCGGGAGTTGAATAAACTTACTGTAAAGAATCATTACCCCATTACCAGGATTGATGACTTATTTGACCAACTTCAAGGTTCGAGTGTCTACTCGAAGATTGACTTAAGATCAGGCTATCATCAACTGAGAGTCAGGGATGATGATATTCCCAAGACTGCTTTTAGGACAAGATACGGACACTGTGAATTTCAAGTGATGCCATTTAGTTTAACTAATGCACCTGCTGTAATTCATGGATCTCATGAACCGTGTATGTAAACATCCTTGGACAAATTCATAAAAGTGTTCATCGATGATATTCTCCATCAACACCTCGTAACAAAGAAGAGCACGCAAATCATCTGAGAATAAAATCATAGAAATACTCAAGCAAGAGAAGTTGTATGCCAAGTATCACCAAGTGTGATTTCCTGGATCATATCCTGCGATTTCTTAGATCACTTAATTGATATTAAAGGACTTCATGTTCACCCCACCAGATTAAAGCAGTCAAGAAAATGTAACCATCTCCTACTACACCCATAGAAATACGTACACTTCGAAGACTCGCCAGTTATAATCAGAGATTTTATCAAAGATTTCTCAAAGATGCAAAGTCTTTTGACTAATTAACCCAGAAGAACAAGAAGTATATCTGGGGAAAAGACCAAGAGACAGCTTTTCAACTACTTAAATAGAAGCTATGTGAAGCTCTAATCTTAGCATTACCAGAAGGAAATGACGATTTTGTTGTTTACTGTGATGCATCCCATCAAGGTCTGGGAGCGGTGTTAATGCAAAGAGAGAAGGTTATTGCATATGCATCCCGACAACTTAAGCCTAATGAAGAAAACTATACCACTCATGATCTCGAAATTAGAGTATATGTTTGCTCTTAAAATTTGGAGACACTAATCTGTATGGCAACAAATGTACCGTGTTTCACGTGATTCATAAAATCTTCAGCGTATCCCTTGATTAGAAAGAGTTGAACATGAGACAACGTCGTTGGCTAGAATTGCTTGCAGATTACGATTGTGAAATTCGCTACCATCCTGGAAAGGCAAATGTCGTAGCAGATGCCTTAAGCCAGAAGGAACGAATCAAACCACTCTGAGTTAGATCATTAGTTATGACCATTCATCCAAACTTACCCTCATAAATTCTCAAAGCTCAAACTGAAGCACTCAAAGAAGAAAACATCAAGGCTGAAAACTTACGAGAAATGGACAAATCATTTGAAATAAGTCCTGATGGAACCCGATGTATCAAGAATCTAAGTTGGTTACCACTCTTTGGTAATCTGAGAGACTTGATCATGCATAAGTCCCATAAATCAAAGTATTCTATTCACCCAGGTTCTGACAAGATGTATCAGGATCTAAAGAAACTCTATTGGTGGCCTAACATGAAGGCAATCATCGCTGAATATGTTGGCAAATGTTTAACATGTTCTAGAGTTAAGGCAGAATGTCAGAAGCCATCCGGCTTACTGGTACAACCGGAGATTCCTATGTGGGCAGTAGGAGAGATAACTATGGATTTCATCACAAAACTACCTAAAACCTCCAACAGACATGACACAATCTGGGTCATTATCGATCGCCTAACCAAATCCGCACATTTCATCCCTACCTAAGAAACAGATAGTATGGAAACCCTTACAAGGTTATAAATCAAAGAAATAGTCTCCCGACATGAAGTGCCAATATCTATCATCTCGGATCATGACAGTCATTTTACGTCTAGATTCTAGCAATCATTACAAAGTGCTTTGGGTACTCAATTAGACATGAGTACGGCATATCATCCTGAAACTGATGGGCAAAGTAAAGGACCATCCAAACACTCGAAAGACATGCTTTGAGCTGAGTTATAGATTATGGAAAAGGATGGGAAAAACACTTACCATTAGTAGAATTTTCTTACAATAACAGTTACATGCCAGTATTAAGGCATCATCATTTAAGGCACTTTATGGTCAAAAGTACAGATCACCTGTTTATTGGGCCAAAGTTGGAGATGTTTCAACATACTGACCAAAAAAATCCATGAAACCACTAAAAAGATAGTGCAAATTCAACAACGCTTGCAAGCTGCAAGAGACTGACAGAGAAGTTATGCCAATATAAGACGAAACCCTTTAGAATTTTAAGTTGGAGATCGTGTGATGTTAAAAGTGTCACCTCGTAAAGGTGTCATCCGATTCGGAAAACGAGGAAAGCTTAACCCTCGGTACATTGGACCTTTCAAAATCCTTGAACGGATTGGCCTAGTGGCATATAAACTTGAGCTTCCTGAAGAGCTCAGTAATGTCCACAATACCTTCTACATTTCTAATCTAAAGAAATGCTTATCTGAAAAAACGAATCCCTTGTCATTCCAATGAAAGAGCTTCGGCTCGATGACAAACTCAACTTTATTGAAAACCTAAGAGATCATGGATCAGAGCAAGCAACTGAAACAAAGTCGTATTCCTTTAATCAAAGTAAGATGGAACGCTAAAAAAGGACCAGAATTTATGTGGGAATGTGAAGATCAAATTCGTGCCAAGTATCCACATTTGTTTTCAAACATCACTCCGACATCTAACTAAATCTGAGGACGAGATTTCTTTTAAGGGAGGGAGACTATAACAACCCATAATTTTCATCAATGTAATTATCCATCTATTAAATTAGATGCATTGTAATATCCATCTATTAAATTAGATGCATTTTATATACTACCTTTTTATAGGGAAATTTTTGCTTTATCTCATTATGCAACGTAACTTGCATCTCTAAAGTAAATGACCTCACGCAACCTCTATCAATGCCATCTCTATCTATGTTTATATCATGTAAACATCCTAATATGTCAAGTCTATATCTTAATATCATTTTTACCAAGCACATTATCCATTTAGCGTACTTTTCAAAATGTTATATCAAAACAAGCATTAAACGTTAACGTTTACATCTAAACCCTAATTATATGTAATCTATACATATAAAATGAATGTGCAAGCCTCTAAAGCATGTGTACAGTATCATAGCATAAAATTTGAATATCTTTTCCCTCCTGAATCAAGTTACAACTTTCTAAAGCATAATGTACAAGCTAATCATGCCTAAAAACCTAATTAGGTTATTTAAGATCCTAAATCATGTTTAAACTTTACCACCACTTAAGCACAAGGTACAAGCAATTAATGCATGACTATTAAACCCTAAACCTAAACCCTAAATCCTTTCTAAACTCTAATCTAAAACCCTAAACCCTAAATGAAACCCTAAAACCCTAATTTCACTTTAAACCTAAAACTAAACCCTAAACCTTAAAACTAATCCCTAAACTTTAATCCTAAACCCTAAACCTTAATCTTAACACTAATTCTAAATCTTAAACTATCTTAAAACCTAACCCTGACATGACGTACGAGGAGTTAGGACACTTTATATCGTAAATCCAACAACTCGTCGATACGCC
The DNA here is from genome assembly GCA_026074375.1 of Tanacetum coccineum. NCBI lineage: Eukaryota > Viridiplantae > Streptophyta > Magnoliopsida > Asterales > Asteraceae > Tanacetum > Tanacetum coccineum. The sequence goes on along the minus strand of BQNB010003166.1, from coordinate 82 downwards.
ATCCAAAGAGGCCTCATTATGAAACTCCCTAGTATTATAGCACTTTGATAACCACTCAATATTCTATACAGCATAATCACCG